>MU669577.1:15163-38317 GCA_026770625.1 Nicotiana glauca
CACCCCAATTTCAGTGATTTAGATGAAGATTCTAGGATAAAATCACGTAATTAGTCCATAAAACTTACCTCCAATCGAAACCTAGGTGAAATTCTCTTACTCCCTCGTCCAATAGCTCCAAAACGTGCTCAACAATGGTGGAAATAGGATTTTGTTCGCGGATGTTATGTTATAAAACCCTTTTGTCCGCCCAGTCATTTACTCTATGCGATCGCATCCTATCCCCTGCGATCGCATTGAACAATCTTTCCAGACCTCCAAAATGACCTATGAGATTGCAACATCTGCTCCGCGATCGCATTGATTAAGAATCCGACTCTACGCGATCGCAATACATGCTCCGCGATTGCACAGTACAAATATTTCCCCAATAACCCCAGGTCCATTACACTACGCGATCGCATACCAACACCTGCGATCGCAGAGAACAAACTTCACCACTTATGAAATCGCAAACCCCCGACCGCGATCACACTAAACAAAAATCCAAGCCTCCCTAAACCTTCTATGCGATCGCAACAGAACCCCTGCGATCGCATTGAACAAAAGTCTGCAATATTTATGACAGAAAATCTGATCTCCTAGCCAACCAAAAATGATCCGTTTGAACCCCCGAAATCACCCCGAGGCCCCCGGGACCTCAACCAAAATTACCAACCTATTCCAAAACATCATACGAACTTGATCCAATCATAAAAACACGTCCTTAAACACAAAAATCATCAAATCATGCCGGATTCAAGCCTAAGTTTCAACTATAACTTCCGAAACCAACATTCAATCAAAAACCCGACCAAACGATGTCCGAATGACCTGAAAATTTGCAGACATATCCAAAATCACCTAACGAAGCTACTGCAACTCTCGGAATTCCATTCTGACTCCCGGATTAAAATCTCACCTATCAACCGGATTCTGCCAAAATTCCAACTTCGCCAATTCAAGCCTATTTCTACATCAGACCTCCAGATTCAATTTCGATCGCTCTCCTAAGTCACAAATTACCTCCCGAAGCTAACCGAACTACCGGAATTCACATCCGAGCCCTCTAACTACATAGTCAACTTCCGGTTGACTTTTCTAAAATAAACTCCCTTCTAAGAGGCTATATGCCTTATTTCCAACCAGAATCAGTCCAAGTTCACCCGATAGACTCTAATACTGATATAGAACATGAAACAACATAATAAGGGAGAAACGGGACGGTAACTCACGTGACGACGGGCCGGGTCGTCACACCCGGCTCCTCCCCTATCCCTTTTATCTTTTCGCATTTTAGAACATCGGTATTACTAAGGATTTATTACTCTGTGTTATTAGAGGCTCTAGACTCATGACTCCAGGTCTTTGGGAGTTTTATTGGTGTTATCATGATTTTCAGTATTGTTCCTATCTATCAGTTGAATCATTAAGTCTTGTTATCTGTTACAAATAGTTAATTAACTGGTATTGAGCTTCATGCTCGGATTGAGGGTGTTAAATGGTCGGGCTTGCCTAGCAATTATGTTGGGCGCCATCACGATCGGGATTGGGGTCGTGACAAATACAAAAAACAAACAAATAACACAAACATGCTTTAATAACAAATCTTGAAAGATTTGTCAAAATAATAAAATTAAAAAAATTGAATTTTTCGGTGTATAAAGAATTGCGAATGAAGAGGTTGACCCTTTTGGCTTTTGAAAAAAGATTGGCAAGTGACATTATATGTATATGGATAATTAATGTTGAGTTAATATTTATAAAAAATAATTTAATATATTAAAAAATTATAGGAAATTGCCATTAGTCTGAATGAATGCAGAAAAAAAAAATAACTAATGATATCTCATATAGAATACAAACTTATTGCTATAAGTTTGCATTTCAAATATATTTGTTGTCTACTAATTCATTATTATAGCTATAAATTTTGTATATTTCCAATTTAACGCTTAATATTATGACTTCTTACATGTTTAAGTGTTACAAAATTTTAAATATTCAAAAACAATTAAATAAAAATTATGTCTAGTATGAAAGTAAGTATTCTACCCTTTGAAGATAGACTCTTATTGAACAATATTATAACTATTAATTATGTTTAAAACTTGAAATAATCTAATGACGTACAGTTTGAATTATTAGAATTTTGGATCCAGTCTTGAGATTATCCTTCTTGTTTGCTCTCATTACCTAACATTATCAAATAAGTTCTTATTTTTCATATTTTTATCTTTATTCTTCAATCTTGGTGCTGATTCAAGTTCGCATCAAGTAATTTCCTCCCCCACCCCTCCCCAAAAAAAAAAGAAGAACGAAGTTACTTACAAAAGAAAAAGAGAATAATAAAAGATATAATCAAATTTTGATGTCTAAATAAATTATTCACATTTTAAGATGACTGCTCAAATTACTTATAAAAAAAATATTAAATTCAAAATTCGAAGTCAAATTATACTAGTCACATTTTAAGTAGACCATGAAAATAACTTACTAAAGAAAAGGAAACAATGAGGTATATTCAACTTTTCAAATTTATATATTATTCACGTTTTAAGTTGAATGTAAAAATTACTTGCCAAAAGAAAAGGTGAAATATGAGCGATATTCAAGTTTTAGGATTTAAATATACAATTCACATTTTAAATTGACTATGAAAATTGCTTACCAAAGAGAAGGAGAATAATATAAGAGGTATTGTATTTTGAAATCTAATTACATTTTAAGTAGACTGTTAAAATTAGTTATAAAAAAATATTATTAAAAAATATCAAATCATACTAGTCACATTTTAAGTAGACTGTGAAAATTATTTACTAAGGAAAGAGGAAATAATATGAGATATTTTACGTCTTAAGTTGAACGTAAAAATTACTTAACAAAAAAAAAAGCGAAAAATATAAGCGATATTCAAGTTTATTAGGAGTACTAGTCTTAGAGTACGCGCTTTACGCGTGTACCATATTTTAATGTTATACAATTTTGAAAACTTACATAAATATTAATATTAAACAATGTGCTTAAGTTTTTTATTTAATAAAAAGTTATATAAAATAGTACTAAGTTTCTGAAAATCGTGATATTGATATCTATTTAGCTAGCTCAATAAAAGAAGGAATCATGTTCCAAAGAAGTCCCGATATAGTTGTGAATATCTTATGAATTTGTCGTTATTTTTGCCACTTAATACAAAAAACAAACAAGTAACATAAACATGCTTTAATAACAAATCTTCAAAGATTTGTCATAATAATAAAATTAAAAAAATTGAATTTTTCGGTGTATAGAGAATTGCGAATGAAGAGGTTGACCTTTTTGGCTTTTGAAAAAAGATTGGCAAATGAAATTATATGTCTATGAATAATTAATGTTGAGTTAATGTTTATAACAAATAATTTAATATATTAAAAAATTATAGGAAGTTGCCATTAGTTTGAATGAATGCAGAAAAAGAAAAAAAAATAACTAATGATATCTCATATAAAATACAAACTTATTGCTATAAGTTTGCATTTAGAATATATTTGTTGTCTACTAATTCATTCTTATTGCTATAAATTTTGTATGTTAATATTATGACTTCTTACATGTTTAAATGTTACAAAATTTTAAATATTCAAAAATAATTAAATAAAAATTACGTCTAGTATGAAAGTAAGTATTCTACCCTTTGAAGATAGATTCTTATTGAACAATATTATCAGGGGCGGAGCCACCTTGTCCCGAGGGGTGTCAACCGACACCCCTTCGCCGAAAAATAACACTGTGTAAATAGGTATTTTTTAAAAAAATTGAATATAAACAAGGGGTTGACACCCTTTGACATAAGACAAACTCTTAGTGCAATGGTCAAGGGGGGTCAAAATTTATACAAGATTGCAAGTTTCATTCCCGATAGCAGCAATTTTTTTTATTTTGACACCCCTTTGTATAATTCCTGGCTCCGCCACTGAATATTATAACTATTAATTATGTTCAAAACTTGGAATAATCTAATGACGTACAGTTTGAATTATTAGAACTTTGGATCCAGTCTTGAGATTATCCTTCTTGTTTGCTCTCATTACCTAACATTATCAAATAAGTTCTTATTTTTCATCTTTTTATCTTTAATCTTCAATCTTTTAATTTGTTCTCGTCAGTTCTATATGAAGATGAACGATATTTTAAAAAAAAAATTAAAATACTGCTTGTTGCTAGCAAATACCATTTTTTTTTGTTGCATTTGGTTGATTGTACTAATTATTCAGTTGAATGTTCAGAACTCGAAAATTTAAAAAAAAAAAAAAGGTATCTTTAAACAAATTAACAACAATGGATAATTTGTAAATATTGAAGATAAAAAATAGGCAATCTAACCAATGTTAATCTACAATAAATTAGTTAATATATAGAAAAATAATTAGGAATAATTTATAGAAATGACTGAAAACAAAGCAAAATAAAAATAATATAAATGCACTACGCATCGGATGCTCTCTAAAAAGGTAAAATACTTCTTTTTTTGGTAATTAAATTTTTATATTAACCACCAAAGTAATATTTACAAATCAGTAGGTCATCTCAACCTAACTTCCATCCTGGTTACAACCAATTATCCTCCATCTAATTGTCTGTCAAATATATCTATTACTGATTACATTTTACTAGCAAAACTTTAGTATACCCCTCAGCTCTCATACTACATACACATGCCACCTTTTTTGCAAGAATATCCCATGTTGTAGCTGTTTTTTCAAAGACTCTTGAATTTCTTTCTATCCACAAAGTATACACGTATTTTGCAACTACCATTTTGAGTATTCTAGCCATTTGCGATCTTCCCTTCGTCTTCTGTATTATCCATTGCTGCCATTCTGTCCATGAAGGTAAGCTAACTTGTATTTGGATCCATTGCATGAGCCTGCTCCACAAATCTCTGCCATATGCACATTCTGCAAACATATGCTCTTTTGTTTCCAAAGCTTGTTTATGAAAACAACATAGTTCATCTACTGGGATCTTCCATTTCTTCAGCCTATTAGCAGTTTGGATTCTTCCATGCATCAGCAATCACAGTATAAATACTACTTCTGGTCTAGCCTAGTTTTGATACATTATTCCCTTTCATGCTACCTTTGGCATCTCCCCTATCAGCTGCATATACACCTACTTGATCACTGTCTTCTGTTTATCTTGATTGCCAGTAATCCCTGCCATATTAGTTCTTGCTTCAAATATTTTCTTCAGCATCCATGATGTTTGTTGTGGCACCTTCATAGTATAAAGAGACTGATCTTTAATGTAGTAACTATGGATCCATTTAATCCACAGCTTGTCTTTCTTATTTGTCAGCTCCCATGTATACTTTGTTATTGCTTCTTTGTTCCACAATGCCAGATTAACTAGATTTAGTCCCCCTGTAGCTTTTGGTGCACACATCCTCTCCCAAGATACCAATGCCTTTTTGTGATTATATTCTCCCCTGACCAGACATAACTTCTGCAATAATCCTCAATTGTCTTGACCACTTTAGTTGGAATGATGAAAATCTGAGCCCAGTATGCTTGGATACCAAAGATAACATGCTGAACCAATTGAATTCTACCTGCATATAACAATTTCTTAGTTGTTCACGATGAGATTCTTGCCACTATTTTTTCAATATGTGGCTGCCATTGCATGATAGATAGCTTCTTGGAGTCAAGAGGGATGCCTAAGTATTTGAAAGGCAATGACCCTTGACTATATCCTAGTTTTTCCCGAATCTCCTTTTGTGCCTCTTCACTGACTCCTCCAAAATAGATAGAACTTTTTGCTAGATTAGCACTAAGTCCTGAAGCTGCTGAAAAGATCTGGAATCTATCATGAACTTGACTTACTGAAGTTACATCTCCTCTTGCAAAGATCAGGAGGTCATCTGCAAAACTCAAGTGAATTAAGTTCAGTCTTGCACACAAAGGGTGGTAATGGTGTGCTTTCTTATGCTTTAAGGTCTTTAAAATCCTGCTGATATATTCCATAGCTACGGCAAATAAAATGGGTGACATAGGGTCTCCTTGTCTCAGTCCCCTAGCTGCATCAAAAGGCTTTGTTGTTTCACCATTAACAAGAATTGTGTAGTTCACTGTTGTCACACACTCCATGGTCCAGCTGATGAATTTAGTGGGAAATCCCAGTGCCTCCAACAGTTGATGCAAGTATCTCCAGTCTACTTTGTCATAAGCTTTTTGATTGTCCACTTTGATAAGGCATCTAGGAAAGATATTCTTTCTAGCGTAGGCTTTGACTAGTTCATGAGCAAGAATCACATTATTTGCAACCTTTCTTCCTGGGATGAATCCAGCCTGAGTTTCTGAAATAATGGATGCAATGACTTTCTGTATTCTATTAGCAAGAACCTTAGCTATCAGTTTATACAGCACAGTGCAGCAAGGTATATGTCTATATTCTCTGATGTTTATGGGGTTTGGGACTTTAGGCAGGACAGTGATGGCTATAGAGTTCACTACCCTGTACAACTTCCCTGTGACAAAACTTCTCGATAAACTTCATCTTCTATTATTGGCCATCCTTTCTTGAAAAATACTGCATTGTAATCATCTACCCCTGGAGCTTTATCATTTCCAATTACATTTAGCCCTTTATATATTTCATGCTCAGTAACTTCTGCCACCAAGTTTACCTGCTGTTCATGATTAAGAACTGGCCCTCTCTTTATTATTTCTCTATTGACTACTGGTAAGTTCCCTATTGTTGACCCCATCAATGCTTTGTAGAAGCTGATAATCTCTGCTTGTATCTGCTGCTGGCCAGTTAATTTGTTTCCAAAGCTATCTTGTAACTCTGTGATCACTTTCCTTTGCCTTTTTTCCTTCATTATTGTTGAGAAGTATTTAGAATTAGCATCTCCAAGTCTAAGCCATGTAGCTCTAGCCTTCTGATGTAGTATACTTTCTTCTATTAAGGACCATTTCTCTAAATACTCTAGAGCTTGTTTTTCCTCATTAGCTAATTTATCTGAATAACCTTTTGAAATTTGTGCTTGAATATCCTGCAACAAACTCCTAGTTGATTCCAACTTTTCTGTGATGCCCTTGAATTCACTATTGTTGAGCTGCTACATCAAAGGTTTTAGACTCTTTTAACTTTTGCCATATATTCTTCATAGGATCATGATCATGTTGTTCTTTCCATACTTCTTCTACCAGTGGCATAAATCTTGGATGTTCTGCCCAGACATTAAAGAATCTGAAAGTGATCTTGCCATGTGGTACTTGCCTTCTGATAGAGATAAGCATTGGTGCATGGTTTGAAATAAATGGGAGCCTATATTCTGCTTCCATATGTCCATACTCTTGTATCCATTCATCATTCCCTAAGGCTCTATCAATCCTGCTATATACTCTATCTGTTCCCTGTTGTTTATTTGACCATGTATAGTAGTTTCCCCTCCAAGCTAGTTCATGTAGATTCAGTGTCTGCATACATTCATTGAAGTCTTGAATTTCACTCCTTGTAACTATTTTCCCACAGATTCTTTCTTGAATTGTTAAGACAAGGTTAAAATCTCCCCAGATAATCCAAGGTTCTGTGTTCTGAGGTGCATCAGTTTTCAATTGCTGCCATAAAAGTATCCTTTCTTCTATATTATTAAATCCATATACTACTGTCATGAGACAATTTATATTATTATGCCTGCTTACAACTCTGCAGTGAATTGTTTGAGTAGATTTCCCTAGCACTGTAATGTCATAATTCTGAGGATCCCAAAGAATCCAAATTCTCCCATTTATTGCATATTCATAGTTGTATTGAGCTTGCCATCCAGGTGTTATTAACTGTGAAATCGGAACTGCTTTTTCCTTTTTTACTCTAGTTTCCACTAACCCTACTAGCTTGATATTATTCTCCTTTATATAGGTACCCAACTCCTTTTGTTTATATCTCTTGTTGGTATCTCTTATATTCCATACCATCCACGGTATGTCAATGTTGAGATTGCCCACGTATATTAGGTGGTTTTAAAATCGCTATCACAGCTGTACTCTGGCTTGCTTGGGTTCTTTGTTTCACTGGAGACATTATTGCTTTGGCATAGGTCATTTGAGTGTCATCTGCCTTCATTTTCCCTTTATCCACTTGCCTGCTTGTTTATATTGCTTTTTCTTCTTTTTGATGATCTTCCTTACTTTCAGTTAGGCTAAGAACATTCACAACTTCCTTGCTAGCTTCTTCATCTTATTTCTGGTTCTCTTCATTTGTTGTAACTTTAACTGGCTCTTTTGTTCTCCATATTTGTTTTACTGGTGGTGGCTTCCTGTTCCTGGGTTGAAGAATTTGCTTATCACTTTCCTTTGGGATTCTACTGCAATTATGCCCTGCCTTTAAACATTTTTTAAAAAACTCAGGTTTCCAATCATACTCAACTGCTTGCTCAAACATCACCCCTCCATAATTCATGACTGGGATACTTGTTGGCAAAGGCTTTGTAACATTCACTTCTATCAGGATTCTAGCATAGGAGATTATTGTCTGTTTAGCAGTACAATCATCTACAAACATAGGGATCCCTATTGTACTTGCTATTCTTCTCAGTGAGTTTCCACTCCAACAATTCATTGGAAGCTTTGGGAACCTTACCCATAGTGGAGTATCCCTCAAGAATCCTGCTGCAAAATCAAAGTATGGAGACCAATGTTTCATTATCATTGGTCTTCCATTCATTGTATAAGGCCCAGCACACATGATTTCTATAACGACCCAAAGGGTAATCACTTGTTTTCTCATTCGTTTCGTGCTTCCGAGGCCTTAAAAACTTCACTTTTACTTGCCTCGACCTACGTGCGCAGTCCGGGCGTATAGCCAGAAGGCTTAAATATGAATTATGTGTGAAAAATGATGAATTTTGATATTAATATGATTAAAGTTGACTTTGGTTAATATTTTGGGTAAATAGAGCCGGACCCGAGATTGGACGGTCCCGGAAGATCCGTAGAAAAATATGGGACTCAGGCATGTGCCCGGAGTCGAATTCCGAGGTCTAGAGCCCGAGAAAAGAATTTTTTTGTGAAATTATTTTTCTAAAATTATTAAGAAAAAAGGAAATGATAATTTATTTAAAAGACTGTGGTATTGGGCTCGTATTTTGGTTTCGATGCCCGGTACAAGTCTTAAATATGTTTTAAGCACCTTCTGTAAAGTTTGGTCGAAATCGGATGTCATTTGATGTGTTTCGGACCTAAATATCTAAAGTTTGAAGTTTATGAAGTTATAATGAAAAATGATGATTTTAGGGTTTGATTCCATGTATATGATATTATTTTGGCGATTTGATTGCACGACCAAGTCTGTAGGATATTTTTGAGGTTGTGTGCATATTTGGTTTGGAGCCCCGAGGGCTCGGGTGAGTTCTGGATAGGCATCGGAGTGCATTTTGGACTTTAAAATTTTCTGGTATTTGGCCTTCTGTGATCTTCGCAAATGCGAAGTGGAGACTCGCAAATGCGAGCCCTTCATCGCAATTGCGATGTCTGGGACTGTGGCCTATGATCGCAAATGCGATCATCCTTTTCGCAAATGCGAAGTCCGGGAAATCTGCACTAGGTCGCAAATGCAATCATTTTGATCGCTAATACGGAGGGCCATTGATTGCAATTGCAAGGCCCCTTTCGCAAATGTGAAAGTCCCAGCGTTGGCCTGGCTTCGCAAATGCGAAGCTTTGTTCGCAATTCCCATATTTTGGTCGGGGTTCGCAATTCCCATATCAGAGACCTACATTTTTCATACTTAGACGATTTTAGGCTTCATTTTTCACATTCCTCCAAAACTAAAACACCATAGGCGATTTCTCAAGAGTAAACCTCATTCCAAAACAATTGTAAGTTGATTTTCACTTAATTTCTTCAATCTTTAACATCATTTATCATGTTTTCATCTTAAAATCAAGGTTTTTCATGGGTGAAAATGGGGATTTTGGGTAGAACCTAGGTTTTCTTAAAATTGGGGATTTGGACCTCAATTTGAGGTCCGATTTCAAAACAAATCATAGATATGAACTCGTGGGGGAATGGGTAACCGGGTTTTGGTTCGAACCTCGGGTTTTGACTACGTGGGCTCGGGGGCATTTTGGAAAATTTTAGCAAAACTTTGGAAAATTCATTCTCATGCATTCAAATTGATTCAACTAGCATTTGTTAATACATTCAAGTGATTTGTGACTAAATTCGAGCGGTTTGGTGGTAAATCCGCGAGGTAAAGCAATAGTTGAGGATTAAGTGGATTTCAAGGCTTTGAGGTAAGTGTTTGATTTAACCCTAGCTTAAGAGAATAAGAGTTGAGTCTTGTTACTAATTGCTAAATGATCGAGTACAATATATAGGCATGGTGACGAGTATCTATACATTAGTATCTAGCATGACCGTGAGTCCTTATAATGTGATTATCATGACTTGGTTGTGAATTCTGTGTTTACCGGAGGGTTCCTATATGTTGTGAATAACATGTGAACGATTATATGATCATTTGATTCCTAGGAGCTTTGGCTCGAGTTGTGATACGAATATTGAAAGTATATGAAATGACTTGATTCATTGGAGTGTTAGCTCAAAATTTGTAAAGTGGATTATAATATAAGAGAAAGTAAGAAAGAGAAAGTGTTGTTGATTATTCCCTTGTCGGGACGTTTGGCGGGACTTGTTGGTTTCTTTCCCTTGCCGGGATGTCTTTAATTACTTGCTTATTTTTTTTTGCCCCTCAATTGTGACTGTTTGTTTGGGGGAGCCGGACTGTTAAAAGACATGGATCGGATTGCATGCCGCAACAAGAATATATGAGGATCGGGTTGCGCGCCGGAACATTGATAAATGATGAATGAGATGGATCGGGTTGCACGTCGCAACAAGAATATATGAGGATCGGGTTGCGCGCCGGAACATTGATAAATGATGAATGAGATGGATCAGGTTGCACGCTGCAACAGTGATATTGTGGATTGGGTTGCACGCCCCAACAGTCAGTGATACAAATGTGTTTATATTAAGCATTGGTTCCTTATTTACGGTGAATCTAAGCTGCATTAGATTGTTACTCTGGACGACTGTTAATATTGTATCTCCCCATAGCATGCTTCCCCTCCCATGTTGTTAACTGCCTTGTATTCGATTTCCGCTGTATATTTATAACTGCTCAGGCTTATGTGGTGTCCAGTCTAGCCTCGTCACTACTTTGTCGGGGTTAGGCTAGACATTTACCAGCACATGGGGTCGGTTGTGCTGATGCTACACTTCTGTGCATTTTGCACAGGTCCAGGTTCTGAGCAGCAACAGCAGTATTAGTACGAGAGCAGACTTTCATCTTCACGAGACCGAGGTAGCCTTGCAGGCATCCGCAGGCTCGACGTCTCTTCCTTATTTTCTCTTTTAGACTGATGCTTCCTAGTTTTTGAGACAAACAACTTATATATTTCTTTCAGACCCTTGTATTTAGCAAATTCTTAGCAGTTCATGAGTAATGTGACTCCAAAACTTGGGCAGGAGCTATTACTTATTATTCTGCGATTTGTTTCAAATTTATTAATCAGACTTCCGCTATTATTGTTATTATTAAATTTCATGTCCTATATTGATGCTATAAATGGTTGATAGGTTTGTTTATTAATGGGAAGGTAATTAAGTTGTCTTGCCTAGCTATCACGAGTATGCGCCATCACGACTCCGATGGTGAAAAATCCGGATCGTGACAATTTCCTTCATTTCTTCCAAAGTTTGAAATCTCACAAGATAATATCCCTCATCATGATAGAACAGATCTGGCATGGCAACTGTGTTCCACACCTGATTGATGTACCTTTTCATATAGTTATATCCTTGTTTTTCACCCAAGGCATAGATAATCAAGGCATTCTTCCATTTCAGATTTTTCTGCTCAATTTCTGATTTCTCAAGTTTAGCTAATAAATTTCCTTCTACAATTTTAAGGGTAATGTAAGTCAGTATCATACCATTTTCTGCAGATCTATTGCATGTGAGTACATTAGCCCATGTAGATTCTGTAGGCGTAGCTTGCTTTTGCTCTTTATTCATCAATGGAACAGTAATTTCAGTTGGAGTATTAATTGTATTTTCCTGTTCTTTGCTCAATGGAACAATAACTTCTCGAGTTGCAGGTGGAGTGATGCTTCCTCGTAAATCAATACGCATAGGGATTGGACTCTGATTTGCTTGTTTCTGCTGTTGTTTAGCTGATCCTGAAGCTTCTCCATGGTAGATCTGTGGTGGAAGTACAGATCCAATCACCTTCGATGCTCCAAAAATGCTAATCTCCTTCGATGCTCCAAAAATGCTAATCTACTTCGATGCTCTAGAAATGGTTTCCATTAACTTTGTTGCACTCTTTTCCAAGATGTTGAGCCTAGGGATTTTGTCATCTACACGAATTTGTTGCTTTCTAGGGCGTCCGAGAGCTTTCTTTCCAGCCATGGCAGAGACGACGCACGTTTGCTTAGCATGCGCCGAGAGGGAATTGTAGGTCAAAAGCAACATTAAAAATACTCCTTACATAAGAGGACCATTATTATTAGTTTTTACAATTACTTAATTTACCTTAGAATTCCAATGCACTAAACGTTAGTCAAGATATTTATATCAATAAATTGGTACTCTATTTGAAATCCCTGAGTATTAGGAAGACTTACTTTATTCAAATAAAGAAAGAGTTAATGGTCAAAATTATAACAATTAATACCTAAATTTTAGAAAAATAATTAAATAACTACTTTGTCCAATATGAATCTATATTTAAAGGGGTAAAAAAGGCGAACGATATTTCGCTAAGGGCCTTCGTGCTTTTAATATAACTAGTCTTAGGGTACGCACTTCGCACGTGTACCCATATAAAAAATATAAATTTTTAAAAAATTATTTAAATATAACTAGATAATATATATTTGACATGCAATTATCGTGTCATTTCAAATGTATTATCTAGAATTTAATGTTCCTTCCTTCGTGCTTGCCTTTTAGCAATTTTCACTCTTAATATTATGTGACTTTGCAAAATATTTATGATTTCTTTTACCGTAGTATTATTCATTTAGAAATAAATTTATATATCTTGAGACTTGTATTAACTAAAAAATGGTTTCACTCATATAATGAATTTTAAAAGAATAGAATCAGATTCTTTCGCTAATTAGTTAATTTATATTCTTAATGATTTAATTCCAATAGTAAAGAAATTCAGTTATTTTGTTGATTCAAATTCTTAATTTTAGCCCATCACAAATTTTAAATATTTAATGATAATTTTCTCCAATAAGAATCTTTCTCTCTCTCTCTGATTGTTAAACATTTTTTCTGTTGTTTGTTCTAAGTGTTGAATAAAATTTTCAAATATTATTACGTTCTCAAAATTTAATAATCTTTTCCGTTAAAAAAAGAGCAAAAGGAAAAAGGAAATTAATATTTCGACCGTACTGTCAATAATTGGATATTGGGGTGAACAATGCTCCACGTCAAAAACCCCATCTCATCTTTCGCTCACATGCACACACTGTCTTAACTATACAAAAGCAACAATCTTGAAATCTACACAATAACAAGCAGCTCAGTGTTGTCTTTCTTCATGTTTTCATGTTAAATTAATAACAATAACAATCGGAAATTTTCATGTCTTTCTTCATGTTTTCTTGAAATCTACACAATAACAATCGGATAGCTGTTTTCATGTTAAATTAATAATCTACTAGCATTAATATTGTCCACATAAAATACTGAGTTTAATGAATATGGTGAGCGGTGACACTTCTCTATCTATCTAGTACTCCATCCATTTCAGTTTAGATGACATACTTTCTTTATTAGTCCATGACTCATTCCCAAAAAAAAAAAGATATATTTTTATATTTAGAAACAGTTTAACTTTATATTTTTATTTACATATTTTATTCTAATGAAATGTTCTTGAACGTTTCAGATCTATATATTATTCATGTCTTAAATTCAATGTAAAAACTACTTACCAAAAGAAAAAACGAAAATATAAGCGATATTCAAGTTTTAGAATTTAAACATATAATTCCAATTTTAAATTTTCTATGAAAATTGCTTAGTAAAGTAAAGGAGAATAATATAAGAGATATTCATGTTTTGAAATCTAAATACATTATTCATCTTTTAATTTTACTCTGAAAATAATTATCAAGGAAAAAGAGAGCAATATAACATATATTCAAAATTTGGGATCTAAATAGAGAATAAGAATTAATATCTTGAAAAAATTATGTTATCAATTTTGGATTTCACATTATACAGACATATACGCATAAATTTTAAACTTTTTACTGTGATAAGTAGTTTTTAACATTTGAGGCCAAAAAAATTAGATCTGAATTTTGAAAGTATCCCAAAATAAGCCTTTTAAATAAGGAAAAATTGCAACTGATATAAATAAAATTCTGCAATAGGGCATTAGCAGTTCCATGTTTGGTAATGTTATGAAAATTTCACATTTTTTGAAGATTTTTCAAATTTTTCCAAATATAAACCGTAGATATATCAAAATTGTCTTTAACTTTCTACAGATTTCTCTCTATTTCCCTTAATTCCATATATTTTTACATAAAAAATGGGTAGCCTTTGGTGTTAATTTGAGTGATCAAATTCAAGTTGAGATGATCACAACAATTTTATGGAGGGCTCTGCATCACAGGAAATATCAGGGAAATGGAAGTCATCATTAATGTCATTTCCATTGAATTTACGCGGTAAGCTTAAATATCCTTTTGGGAATTTCATAATTGAAATTTCAATATTATTTGAACCAAAAGTGAGCTATATGGAGTTACGAGACTTTATAATATTGATCAGAGAGACAGTGCAGAAAATTGTTAATTATTGTGACGTAGCTTCAGCTGATGATGTTGTTGACATGGTGGCTAATTTATATAACGAAAGTTATGGAGGACGAGAATGGGGAGCTAACGATGATTTTGAGGAATTTACGTGCTCGAGTTTGTGCAGATTTCATATGCAAGAAGCAGATTTTGGATGAATTTGGCTTTTAATAAATTGTTTTATTTGCGTCCATTTTTTTGTGAAATCTTGTTATTATTGTTCGTCAAAGAGGTATTTAAGAGATCCATACACTTTATATATAAGCTTCTAATTTTTTCAGCAAATAATGTGGGACTTTGTATCGAATAATTTCCCCGTCGAACTACGTTCTGTATGGCTTACTACCACGATTTATGATCAAGCCCAACGCTAGTTCTAAAAAGGATAAGCGATCGCTGCAAATATAATACGGTCTAAAAGTCCGGAGTCAAATCCCATAGAGAACTAAGATTTAACTACAATTGTTGACTATCATTAAGAAGACAAGCTCGAACAATTCCGAAGTTATAACTATTAAGATTCTTATATTTAACTAATTAACTAACAAATTAAAGAAGTAGATTAACAACTAAAAATACTACGGATTGGAGAAAAAATTAAGGAGGTCTAGAGTTTTGACTTCCCCAATTGTCGGAATCCTTCCCGCTAAATCTTCTATAATTTCGTCTAAGTATTCTCTACCGATCGTGAGTACGTCGGGTGTCGTAATTTTCTCTCGAGCAACTACCACAATTTACTATGCATATTATCTCGAGCTACGTTAGCTCACACTTTTTCACCACTCACTATGATCACGTCAAAGCTTCGTTATCTCTAATCCTGCTTTTAAATATGCTGTATTGATCTCTCATATACGTTAGGAGTGACGTTGTTCAACAACCACCTAAATATGTACTCTTTTTCAAGCAATACATAATAAATATGCACCGTTAATTGAGAGCTCTTCAATTAACTAAAATAAGTATATAGTTGAACAAATAGAAAAATTCAAAGGCTCAATTATATCAAAACGTATAAAGAATTCATCCTATAAAAGGTTTTATCAAAACCTTAGATAACAAATTAGCTATTTATAATAGTATGTAAAACTAAAATATTAGAATTCACAACCAATAATGAAAATAAGAAGAAGAAAGTAAAAAAAATGTAGAAGAATTCTCCGCCTTGTTTCATGTGTTCTTGTCTCCTTAGGTCGATTCACTCTCTAATGATGTCTCTATGCCCTCTAATGATGTATAAGCCTTCAAAAATAAACTTTTAGGGGTATTTATAGGGTAGAGGTTCGAATTTATATGTCTAATACTTTATGAGGAATTAAACTTTTTTTCCCGGATGGCATTGATGGCGTCTTGCACTGCCTGTAGCATTGTGATTTCGGTGCAAGTCATTGTCTATAGCATTATCTTTTCGGCGTAAGGCACTGTCTACGACACTGATGTTAGTATATTATATACGGTAGCGGTATACTATCACTACTAGAAACACATCATTTTTCCTGGGAAATTTCCCACGGAGTGGCAATTCCCATTTGGGAAAATTAAATTTCTTTTGCCCGCGCGTATTCGTGGGAAAATGTTGGCGCATTAATGCGCGGTAACTTAGTTCCCTCTAATTCCGTAGGAAAAGTTATTAAAAAAGTAATTATTATATAAAATTAAAAAAGAATTCACAGTGAAGACAGTGGAACTTAAACAATAAATAAAAAACTTTTTTATATCTTCCTATTTCCCACAGAGATTTCCCATGGTAATAGTGGGAAAGTATTATTATTCACATAACTTAATTACGTTTTCCCTTATTTAATTAATTTATTCATATAGTATTTCCCCTGTATCTTCCATTCCTCAATTCAGACGCCGCGGCTCCCTTCACCTCTGTATTTTCCAGGTAATTCGACGCCTCCCTCCCCTCTCTCTCCATCTCTCACTTACCATCTCCTTTTTCATTGTTGATTTCGCCAAAGTACTTTGAAACTTAGGGATTTTATACTATTTCATACCCTAGGCTTAAAAAAATCAATGTGAAGCGAATCAAGTTGCCCTCTTTCTCGATTTCTGGTGTGATGTATAATTATGTAGATGCATTTCCAGTACTATAAAATTTGGTAATCTGTGACCATGAAAGACACAAAATTTTATGTAAATTTTGTTGCAGTTGAATAATCTTGAGTTTGCTGTCAATCTTGCCGAAAACGGAAACCTTCCTTGTGCTGAGAATTTGGTAAGTTAAAATACTGTTTTTCAAGTGCTGCAAATAGTACTTATGGAATTTTTGTTGGCACTTTGGTTTGCTGGACTCTTTTGTTTAGAAATTTTTGTACAGGCAGCTGTTGAAGTCATTATATTTACAAATATACAATTCCTATTTTCCAGTCACTTAGGTGATTACATTATAAAAAGTTTTATTCTTTTTAAATAAAGGAGATTGGATTTGTTTGGAGTAAGTTTTTCTTTTCAGTTAACTAAAATGGTGAATATTTGTCATTTTAAGTTTTTCAGGAAATTGAAATCGAGAAAAAGAACAGGGGAATTTTTTACAAATAAATTATAGTAGTCATGAGTGTATAGTCCATACTACTGATTAAGGAAGTAAAGTTGTTGTTTTGGTATAGACCAATTTGTAGAATATTTTATTCATGATTGCATTATCAATATTACTGATTAAGAAAGAAAATTAGTGGTTTTAGTATAAAATAAGCTGTCATATTTTTCCCCTTTAGGTATTAAGTTGAGATGTATAGAGTAATGATCCAACTTTAAAAGAGTAATGGAGTATTAAAGTGTTTATCTTACCTTTAAACCCTTCCCCTTTAGGTATTAAGTTGTTCTTGTCCTCTTTTTGTTTTCTGTTGTTGATAGGTGATGCAGTCTTATTTCTACTGCATGAATTGAAATTGGAATAGTAACTCAAGAATAATCTATCAAAGGAAATAATAAATGGGAATGAGGTAACATAGTGATCGGAAAGCGTCTAGGGATGTTGCCTCCCATCTGACTTCTGAGTGCAAATGATTACTAAGTGTTCTGCCTTCTTGGTCATTATTTTTCCCTCACAAAATCGGAATCATTGTGAGCATCATTGCTGATGCTTATCTGTAGGCTGTGACGATAAAGCTTGCTGAATTGATCGGGTTTTGGTCAACTGGACCCGTATCTTGACAGGGCAAACCAAGATGTCTTGTAAGCAGAGTAATGAGTATCGGAATAAAATAGATTGTGATTGAGATTGTTGTTGTTGTTGTTTTATGCTACTCTGGTTTGCAGCCATGGCGGTGTCCTTTTCCTTTGCCCGATTTTGTCACAAATCTGAGCCTACTTATGTACTCAACCAAGAATAATTGGTCAGAGAGAAAAGCAAGTAAAACACTAAGAAATAAGAATGAGGCAGCATAGTGATGCCAGTTTGTTTCGATGGTTGCGTCCCATTTCTATGCCAATGATTTCTTAGCAATCTGCTTCTGTCAAAGCTAGAACCTTTATTTATTACACTGTCACTCTTATTGATGCTCGGTTGTGTTCTTGTACTTTCTGCCACTGTTTTCTTAGTCATTATCTTTTTCCCTTTCAAAAAAAAAAAAACCTATTCTACCTCAGCAAGACCTAATACTTTAGGCAAATTATGTTGATTAGCTGTCTTGTTCAGCTATATATTATATTTTTTTATGTGCTAAAATTGTAGGATGGGTGTAGTGTGGAAAAATGACTTTTTGTTTTGCTTTTTTCTTAAACCTTCAGCTATATATAGGTGTGTTAGTCATGCATATTAGTCAAATGTTATTTTTCTAATTATATTTGCCTACCCTTAGTTCCTTTCCTCTTTGTTTTGAGATGTGTTTGGATTTGATAGAAATAGAAAGAGAAAATGGGGGTCTGCTAAATTGGTATAATCTGGTCTGGTTGGTATATGACTCTATGTGTAATGGTTATAGAGAAAAAGCATTTTGGTTAAGAGGCGGTGTCCCTTTGAAAAGCATTTGAGAGGTAATAACTAATAACCATTAATTATTTTCCCTTTTATGTGTTTTGATTACACTTCTTCCCATCTGAAATTATGCTATGTAGGATTATTGGCAAATGTAAACGGATGGTGAAACAAAAATCCAAGATTGAGGAATCAATATGTGAAGCATATCTAGTAAAAGAAACTTCTCATTTCTGTTCATATTATTTTGAGCATCACGTGCCATGTTTGAGAAATAGGCCAAATCGGCATGATGAAGGTGACAATGATCCTTTGGCACCGCCTATATCCATATTCAATCAACCCGGTAGAAGTTCTAAGAAATATCAAAAAAGAAATTGGACTGGGATGGAGAAAAAGTCGACTACAACACATGTATTGCTCAATTGTCCCAAATTCAACAATTTTACAAGTAGCTTTGAAATTATATTATTGACCTACTTGCATGATCTATCCGTATTTTAACTAATAAACTTTATAAATATGTCGGACAGTTATTTTGTGAGTGTCTTTGGCCAAGATGTTGTTTATCCAAGGTTTTCAGAGTGGTTTAGAGATTATGTAAGTGTTAACTAATATATTACCAGATTCTCATTATTGCACAAGTTGTATTTTCTAACTTCTCAATTTTCTTCAACTCTTTATAGGTTCATAATCCAGACAATGGTATAAGTGATCCATTTTTACTTGATATAGCTTGGGGACCTAAACCTCAAGTCAAAACTATGTCCAAGTACTTTGTCAATGGGTACAAGTTTCACACGGAAGAATGGTCTAAGAATAAAAAAACCATTAATAGCGGAGTCTGGGTGAAAGGTGGTGATGGTGAACCAGATGGAGATATTGATTATTATGGTGTACTCCAAGAGATTTTAGAAATAGAGTATATTGGTTGGCCGAACAAAAGGCTGGTACTTTTTCGATGCAAGTGGTTTGATCCAACACCAAATAAAGGTACAAAGGTACACCAACACTACAAAATAGTTGAAGTTAATCACACGAGGAAGTATGCAAGATATGATCCATTTATCATTGCACAAAACGTGAAGCAAGTGTATTACGCTCCTTATCCGTCGTTGTGTAAAAATAAGACTGAATGGTGGGTGGTTATAAAAACTAAGCCGGTTGGTAGAATAGAAGTTGAGGATGCACTAGATATAGCATACCAGAATGATATATCAAGTGTTCAACTAATTGTGGATGATGAATTAGCAGATGAACTGCATATTGATGGCATGTACGAAGAAGTTGATCCTTCGGTTCAAGATGAGGTTGGAACATCTATGGCTAATGAAGAGGAAGATTCCACTGATGAAAATGAACTAACTGAGGAGGAAGAATATGATGATGAAAATGAAACAAGCGAGGAGGATGAAATTTTTGATGAAGATGAACTAAGCGATTAGGATTGACATGTTTATTCTTTTTACTAACTTGTATGTTATGCATTTAAATTTGTTGCTAGACATATTAACATATTTTTTCTTATGCTTATATTGATTAGATGGCTCCTCGAGGTAAAGATCGTCCAGAGGGTAATGCACCAGAGAATGTTAAAAAAAGAAAGAAAGCTTCTGGTAACTTAGGTATCACTACCTCTCCCCCACATGCACCTGCTAGTTCACACGTGTCTCCACCTACATGCCGGTTATCATTTCCACCTCCCTTATACTCTATACCTCACCTAGGGTATAAGGCTCCTTCATCCACCCCCTTCTTTAATCCTACATCTTCCCAGCACATACCTGGACTTAGGCCTGGTGTACCCTCATTATCAACTTACCCAGTCATGTCACCATCATCTTCTCCGGTCATTCCTTCATTTTCTTCCTCTGGCATTCAATCATCATTTTCCCCAATCACTCATTCATCATCTTCCTCTAGCATGCCCTCATTATTTAGTCAGCCTGCTAGGTACTCTTCCATGCCTTCGTCTAAATCCACTCCACTTTCGCATGGCATACCCTCATCATCTTACTCTTTCCTGTCATCATCATCTTCTCCGGTCATTCATTCATCATCTTCTACTGGAATGCCCTCATCATTTAGTCATCCTGCTAGGTACTCTTCCATGCCTTCGTCTGAATCCACTCCACTTTCGCATGGCATACCCTCATCATCTTCCTCTGGCATGTTTTCATCATTTAGTCAGCCTGCTAGCCACTCTTCCATGCCTTTATCTGGATCCACTCCGTCTTCATCTCCCAGCATTTCTAGGCCACATATTAGGGTCAATAGTAATTCGACATTCCAATACACCGATAGTGATACAGCTACACAGCCTCCTGCACAGACTTCTACACGAAGTCAGGATCCTCCAAGTGTTGGAAAATATGATGATCTTAGGAGGTTGATTATTGTGTCCGACGGAGCAGGGTAAATATTCATCTTTTTAATTCCTAATTAATTTGTAAATATAGTTTCTAACTTATTTAAATTCAATGCCGCTTTTATACTCCTCAGGCTACGAAAGCCGTGGTTGAAACGATGTGTTCGTTTTATCACGCACCATATAGGTTCTGGTTAGAAGTTCCAACTAACATTAGGGACAGAATGTTTGCTGAATTTAGGGTAAAATTAATATTTTACTTTAGATTTCAACTCTTTTTATTCATTCTAACATGTTTTATTTGCAGTTGAAGTGTGCATGGTCACGCGATTCTGAGGCTGAGGTACGAGCTGTTTTCTTTAAGAAATGTTTTGATAAGTTGCTTGATCTGCTTCGGACTGCTCGAGAAAGTAATACGAGGCCAAGTTGGATTCTTGATGATTTATGGGTTAAACTTCTTGAGTATTGGAATTCTTCAGAATTTAAGAAGAAGAGCGAACAAGGAAAGGCAGCCCGTTTGTCCAACAAGGGTGGCTCGGTGCACACGGGCGGCTCAATTAGTGTTGCGGCTCATCGAAGAAGATTGGTAATGTTTTTGTTATATTTTTCTTGATTTATAACTATTTTAGTTACCATTTTTAACATATTATTTATTTTTTCAGGAAAATGCTAAAGGAAGACCAGTTACTCATGATGAGGTATTTGAGTAAACCCACATGAAGAAGTTGAAGGATGGAACAAAAATGACTTGGATCGAGTCGCGTGCTGAGACAACCAATGTAAGATTAATGAGCTTTATTTTAAGTGCTAATGCATATTAGGAACAATATATACCTGTTGTGTATGGCATTTGGTCCAGTGGGTACTCTTCTTTTGTTCACATAATTGATATTTGGATTCCTTTGAAGAATATTGCCTTTCAGCTTCTATTATCTTCCAAACATCTAAAGGTTTGATTGCCCTATCGTCAACTATTTTGGTGGCAGCCCTAGCTGCCTTCCCTGCTTTCCTGAAAAAACCAAGAATATACAAAAGTTTAACTTCTATATGTTGAGTAGCGTTGAGTCCAGTAGATGCTCTTCTTTCGCTAGCATAATTGAGATTTGAATTCTTTTGAAGATAACGCCTTTCAGTTTGTATTGTCTTCCAAACATCAAAATGATTGATTGTTTTGGTGGTAGCTTTTGCCTGCTTGGCTAAACTTCCATTGAATACAAGCTGAAGATTATTTCATGAGTAAGGAGAGGAGTAGTTCATGGCCATGATATAGCAGACTAGTATAGGCAATCCTATGTTGCTCTAATTATTGATCTTTCATGAAAGATTTTCATTTGCTTTAGATGAATATATAATGTGTAAAAGTTAAAGTTCGTTAATGTCCAAAAGCCAAAGAAGTTTTAGCTTGAGGAGGCGTCGAGCATAAAAGGCATATGGTGCAGTTTTAGCAGCTTCTGCTGCTTTTATTGCTTTAGCAAGTAAGTAAATACATGGAAATAGATACATTGCACAAATGGAGGACCTTCAAAGTGTCATGTTAAATGGTTTAAGGGATTAATATCATGCTATATATGTATTTTTGACAAGTTCAGATAAAGGAGAAATACAGTGTAGGAGACAGCAGTTGGCAGACTAAGTCAATTTAGCTAGTTATATTCAACCTGAAGTTTGAGAGATCATTAAACACTTTTATAATCATTACTGTTTCCCCACAAAAGTTGGAAAATGGAATTGGAATACTCTCAACTAGGATAGACTCATTAGAGCCGTAGAGGCTTGTAAATTGTGAAGCACTATGTAAGTAACAGCAGCCAGGTTCTCCAGTAGCTAGATCAATGAGATAGCTAAGACAGAAATTATATATGCTAATAAGAATTATGTCACTAGAGAAGTATATATGATCGCCCCTGTGAGCTTGCTCACATTTCTGGTCCCAAACTAGCCAATTTATGATGAATTCTCATAATACAAAATAGTGAAAAATAGGCTTTACTTCAAATTCTGTTTCGGTAT
>MU669577.1:44008-55476 GCA_026770625.1 Nicotiana glauca
AGTCTTGAAATAGAATCTTGGTTGATGTATAACTTCTTGGCAACTAGTTTAGCATCCATACGATTTTCCTGGGGAACACGAGGCAAGAGAATTTTCGATACATCTCTTGGTGGGAAAATCTTAGCCAAATTAAAGCTCAAAAAGTTAATTTTCTCTGTAGGAATCCCCAATTTGCACACTTTTGACCACTCGTGAACGAATGTAAAAGTTGTAAAACCATCCATCGCGGTATGTGCATGGCTCATAGATAGAGCCATGCCACCACAATTGAATTTTGTGACTTGCGCAATGATAATTGGTGTGATGAACAAATTAGTTTCATCAACATCCCAAGTATTTTGAGGCCAACAAGATAAGGCAAGATTTACATCTTTGTGTGCTTTCTCAAGAAAGTCATTGAGCTTACAATTTACCTTGGCTTTGATAAATTTAACTCCTTGATCGAGGCAGTTAATCGAGGAGTTATCCTTACTAAGTCTACCAGCAACTGGGTAAACATGGGTTAATATTCTAGATAAAGATTGCTCGAGTTGTTCTTCGGTTGTAATATTATTATTGGTATTATTATCACTAGGAGGATAGAAAAGAACAAGAGGTACATGTGCCTCATCCGCTATTTGATCAAAAAAAGATAGTTTGTAATTTTGAAGGTGATTTGGAGTTGGTGAAGATGGTTTTATCAACTTTGTTGACAAGATTTCAACTTCCATGGTTTCTTTTTGGAAAATCATGTTATATAAATGTGGCGATAATGGAAAATGGGAAAGCAAATTAAAGATATGAAGAAGTTAGAGGTACTTGAATATATGTTGATGTATCTTCCCCTTTATATAGGAAAAGTTATGGGTTTTGCCAACCCTAGGAGCCCCAAATTTACAGAAAAGGTTTTAGAAAAAAAAATTCTAAATATTATATTTGAGATTTGAACTCAGGATTTGAAGCATTTGTTAAACACTCTTTCCTAATTAGTTACGTAGAATTTTTCTTATGTCAAGGAGATTTAACTGTTTATATATAGAGTTTAAATTATACTATAAATCATCGGTTTAAAGTATTTTACACTATCATATCGCGAGAAGTTTTATTTTGTATATCATACAATTAATACTAATTGTATGAGGTTTCTTTTTGTCTCGTAAAATGGTGGACTTCAATCTTACACTTCTAGGTCCACAGAATTCTGGGTCCACGAAACTGTGAGAAAAAAAGTTATCTCGTAAGTCGTATGAGACACAAAATAAAATTTTCTATCATATCGCCGTTGCTTGTCCTCCCCCCTCCCTTTTGTTTTTTTCTTTAAAAAAAGAGGCTCATGTGTAGAAACTCTTTGAGAAACCTGTTGTGTAAAACTGGAAAAATTACACTCATTTTTTACTCTATATATTTGCACAATACTCCAATTTTTCACAAAAGTAAATTCAATTGAATGCCCTTACGCCTTACTTTAACTCCGAAACCTAAAAAAAACGTGTTTTATTTATATTGAAAAAGGTGACTTATAAGCATGTGTACCACATAAAAGAGGGACCTATAAACATGTTCCAATTGGCTTGTGAATGACCTTATTTGAAAAAGAAACATTGGTACGCCATTAATAAAAGTTAAAATAGAATTTTGACTTATCAAATAAAGAAATAATTGAAGTTAATGCTAAGAAAAGACGTGTCAAAGATAGGTACCCTTTGTTGAATTATGGATAAAGTCCTAAAAATGTCACTTAACTTTCAGAAATGGTCTATTTATTCCATCCGTTAAAAAAATGCCCATTTCATGCCACTGCCGTTAAAGAAATGACCAATTCATGCCATTATTGACTAACATCAGTGGCATGGATGGGCCAAATGAAAATTGAGTCATTAGTCAATAATGAAATGGATGAACCATTATTTTAACGACAGTGGCATGGAAATAACAATTTTTTAACGGATGGCATGGATAAACCATTTCTGAAAGTTGAGTGACATTTTTAGGCATTTTCCGTTGAATTATTAAGGAAAATTACCAGCTATGTCAATTTATAAGTAGCTCATTATAAAAATTGGCCAATTGATAAAATATTACTAATATTAGCCAATTAGCTATTTGTAGCAAAAAATATCAAATTTTTGCTTTGTTTTGAGTGGGTGTTATTAGAATAGATTGGGCACAACTTAAGGAGCTTGAATCTCAGTTTTGGGATGATTTGATGAGGTTTTGAGGTGGTTTGAATTAAAAATTCGAAGTAAAAGCTGAACATGAAAAAAAAAAAAATGTGTATCACAATGTGTATCATTTGTGTATCACATTGTATCATGTTTGTATCAATTATGTATCACATGTATATCCATGTATACCGGTTTGTGAGATACATGCGTGATACATGTTTGATACACGTGTCGCAGAAAACTTTTTTGATCTCGATTTAATTATGAATTTTGATACAAAACCAGTCCAAATCACCTCCAATCTTCCTTAAATTTTGTATATTGACTTATCTATATATTTTTAATTAATTTCAACTATAACCACTGAAAAAATTCCTTTTTCTTTTAGATTTTTAGAATATTGTATAGATTTTTGTATTTCATCACCTTATTTGCTACCCCGTCCATGAAATTTCCTTTCCGTCTTGTATCTAATGTTACTAATCACGCTTAAAAATATGGAAGGTGATTTTTGCATGTGATTCTATGATAGAAAGAACCTTGTTATTTGGTTTTTCAATTTTTATTGGCTAGTTTTGGGAAGTCTATGAGTAATGGCTATAGGTGTAATGGAAAAAATTTAGTTTGCATATTGGAAATGACGTGTCATGACACGTAGACTGGTTAAACAGTCAAAGAATTAAGGTTAGTTAAGGTGTACGAGCAACAAAAGATACGAGCAAGGTAATATAAGAGGCACGAGTAGTCATACAAGCAATTCAACGCTTGTACCTATTCAAGACATTTAAAGCTCCAAGATCGTGAAGAATCAAAGGAATGAATCTGACAGCAAATAAGAGTCCAGATACGGTATTTAATGAGTAATAAATACTGGAGACGTTAGAGAATATGTATTTAATGTATATGATTGTGTAACGTAGTATTTAAAGTTATTAACTGCCCATAATAGCCTTGTTATGACAAAGGTAAGGCTTATATCCCCAAAATAGCTACAAAAGGGAAAGGAACAAACAATTGTAGAGGCACAAGACACTATTGGAATATACTTTGATTTACTAGCTTTCATATCATATTATTCTCAAATTTCTTTCTTTATTTACTTTTCCGATTATCAGTAACACATATTCTTCTAAATTCTAGCTTTGGCTAAAAATCTATTTTTTTGTTAAACAAATTGGTTCCGTTACCGAAAATCTGATAATCAATTATATCTCAACTTGATTTTCTTTGTTGTATCAACTATGTCGAACAACAACGATAACATCCAAGGAAACCAAGAAAACCAATCGAACCAACAACTTCAGGGAGATCTACGAGACAATAATGCATTATTTCCTTCTCTACGAGGTTCCCCATGACAATCTCGTGAAGGAACTCCTGAAGGATCTCACATAGAAGAAAAAGTTCAATTTGAGAATGTTGAAGCTATGGATGATGCTTTACAAAAACATATCGCTACCCAGGTCAACAAAACTTTACAAGCTTTTGTTAGTCAATTACCTGCTGCTCTACCCACACCTACTCCAAATAACAATACTTTGGAGAATTATCATTCTGGACTGGTTAATTCAGGTAGCGGTGGAACTCCCACTAAAACACAGGAGGGAGACCCAGGTAATCCAGTTAATTCTGATTTACAAAATCTAATACTAACATTGCAGAAACAGCTTAAGGAGCAAAATGATCACATAGAACAAATACCCGGAGCACCGCCCGTAATCAAGGGGATAGATATAGATAAAAATTCTCAACAGCTCTGGAAGCCAAGTGCCGCCCCTCTCCCAATTCCAAAGAAGTTCAAGATGCCCGATATTCCAAAGTATGATGGGACAGCAGACCCGCGAGATCATGTTACTACATTTACAATAGGTGTAAAGGGAAATGATTTGACTAAGCAGGAGATTGAACCAGTCTTGGTCAAAAAATTCGGTGAAACACTCACTAAAGGGGCACTAACATGGTATTTTCTTTTACCTAAAAATTTTATAATTTCTTTTGCTGAGCTTGCAGATTTATTTATCAAAGTACACTCGGGAGCTCAAAAAGTTGAAAAGAGAATGAAATACATCTTCAAAGTCAAGTAAGGAGATTCAGAGTTGCTTAGAGAATTCGTGAATAGATTTCAACGGGAAAGAATGACGTTGCCACGAGTACCTGACAATTGGGCGGCCATAGCCTTCACCAGCAATTTGAATGAGAAGAGTTCAGAAGCTACGAGGCGACTTAAGGAAAGCCTTCGAGAATTCCCAGCAATAACGTGGAATGATGTCTACAACAGATACAGTACAGAGATGAGGATTGAAGAAGATATTATTTTACGACATAAAGCAGAAGAAAAAAGTAAGCTCAAGGCGTGTAGAAAATGAAAAATGATCTGGTAAAAATAGGTACAGGCCACATATGGGACCCGCGAGAAGAGACTCACGATCAAAGAAAGACAGTTAGAGGTACGATCACAGATCGAGGAATAAAGAATCAGGCTCGACTTCAAGATTTGGGAACGACCGGAACACACGCAGGTCACGAGATGATATGGAAGTCTAAAGGCAAGGTTCAGTGGTTCGGTGGTTATAATTTCAACGTAAGCACCTCTGAACTTGTAGCTGTTTTAAGAAGCATGGGAGATAAAGTACGATGGACAAAGGAGATGAGATCAAATCCGAACAGATGAAACCCTGATCATTGGTGTGAATTTCACGATGACCACGGGCATAAAACAGCAGATTGCAGATTTCTGCAGGGTAAAGTCGATCGTTTGTTAAAACAAGGATATCTCATTGAGTTATTCAGTGAAAAAGGTAAACAAGCATACATGAAGAACAGGTAGGAGCCTCCGAAACCACCCTCACCCAAAAGAACCGTCAATGTTATAAGTGGGGGCAAATATATCAATGGCGTCTCGTATACTGCAGCTAATAAGACTTCCAAGATAACAATCACTCATGGGAAGCGGTTGCGACATGTACTGGAAGAAGAGAATATTACATTCAATGATGCAGACGCCGATGGTCTCTTAACTCCACATAACGGCGCACTGGTAATATCTTTACTTGTACATGACACTAACGTGAAACGAGTTTTGATTGATCCAGGCATTTCTGTAAACATTATTTTGATATGAGTATTGCGCGAGATGCAAGCAGAAGATAAATTGGTTCCAAAAGCGCATACTTTGTCAGGATTTGACAAATCTAGTGTTGTAACAAAAAGGAGAAGCAATACTTACAACATTTGCAGAAGGCGTTGTCAAAGATACCAAATTTCAGGTCGTATATATGGAAATGGCTTACAACATGATTCTTGGGAGGCCATGGATCCATGACATGGATGTTGTTGCATCAACCTTACATCAAGTTATTAAATTTCCATCACCATGGGGAATATGTCAAATCAGAGGCGATCAACAAACATCTAGAAGCATCAGTTTTGTTGCAGATTCAACTGTTAAGGGTGAAGACAAATAGCAATTACAAAATTCAGGTGGGGGTAACATGGTGTCAACCTCAACTGAACAAGGGCAAACAGATGTGGATTCAAGACCTAATACCATTCAACAACCAGAGGAAAACGAGAACATCAAAACAACGATAGAAGAGTTAGAGGCTGTGGTTTTATTTATACATTGGCTCGAGAGAAAAGTGTATATAGGAGCCAATCTTAGCCCGGAGGTAAAGCGTAAGTTGATTGAATTTTTAAAAGCTAATGCGAATTGTTTTGCTTGGTCCCATTCTGACATGACAGGGATACCACCGGAGGTCATGGCTCATAAATTAAATAAAGATCCATCATACCCTCCAGTCAAGCAAAAGAAAAGAAAGCAAAGGACTTTCAAGAATTAGGTGATTCAAGAAAAGAAGTCCAAAAACTGCTAAAAATTGGTTCAATTCGTGAGGTAAAATATCCTAACTTGTTAGCTAACATTGTTGTGGTTCCTAAGAAGAACGGTAAGTGGCGAGTCTGTGTAGATTACACAGACCTTAATAAAGCATGTCCAAAAGATTCTTTTCCTTTACCGCACATAGATCAACTAATTGATGCTACTGCAGGACATGAGCTATTAAGTTTCTTAGATGCATATTCACGCTATAATCCAATCAAAATGGATTCAGAAGATGAGGAAAAAACTTCTTTCATAACATACATGGGGACTTACTGTTATAAGGTAATGCCCTTTGGTCTTAAGAATGTAGGTGCAACGTATCAGAGGTCAGTTACTCAAATATTTCAAGAGCATTTAGGTAAGACCATGGAGGTATATATAGATGATATGCTAGTTAAGACTCAGCATTCAAAAGATCATATATAGCATCTGTCTGACACATTTAAAATTTTACGAAAATATAATATGAAGTTAAACCCAGAAAAATGTGCACTTGGTGTGGCATCATGTAAGTTTTTAGGTTTTCTTATTTCTAACCGTGGTATTAAAGTAAATCCTGCACATATTAAGGCCATTGAAGAAATCCCTAATATACTTTCAAACAAGAAAGAAGTTCAAAGATTGACAAGAAGAATCACAACTTTGGGAAGATTCATTTCTAAATCATCGAAAAAATATTTTAAATTCTTCTCAGCCCTTAAGAAGCAAGAACATTTTGAGTGGAATGAGGAATATCAACAAGCACTTAGGAATTTGAAAACATACTTATCAAATCCACCTTTGCTTGCAAAACCAAAGGCTGGGGAAAAACGTTTCATTTACCTTGCTGTTTCAGAAGTTGCGGTAAGCACTGTTTTGGTTCGAGAAGAACAAGGTAAGCAATCCCCTATATATTATGTTAGTAAATCTTTGTTAGATACAGAGACACGGTATCCACAATTGGAAAAACTAGAACTTGCTTTAATCATGGCATCTAGAAAGTTAAGACCATAGTTTCAGTGTCATCCCATTGTTGTAGTGACTGCATACCCCTTACGCAATATATTGCATAAGCATGAATTATCGGGAAGATTGGCTAAATCGGCCATAGAGCTAAGTGAATATGAAATTACGTACCTACCTAGAACATTAATAAAATCCCAAGTATTAGCCGATTTCGTGGCTGACTTTAGCCAAGGGATGCAATCAGAAGCAGAAAAAGAAGTACAGATACTTAATGGGGCTAATCCAGGAACGTGGACTTTATTCACTGATGGCTCATTTAACATAAAAGGTGCAGGTTTAGGAATTGTCTTAGTATCACCTACGAGTGAAACTATTAGGCAAGCTATTACATGTCACTCCATTACTAACAATGAAGCGGAGTATGAAGCTGTGATTGCAGGTCTAGAATTGGCACGAAAACTTGGTATAAATCAAGTAGTGATCAAAAGTGATTCGCAACTCGTGGTTAATCAAATGACGGAGACTTACACGGCTAGGGAAGAAAGGATGCAACAGTACTTGCTAAAGGTACGGGACCTGATAAAGCAATTCCAAACTTGGAAGGTCATACAAATACCAAGAGATGAAAATGTTGAGCAGATGCCTTAGCCAATCTCGCATCCGCATCTGATGTGGCAAATGATGCAAACGCTTGGTTATACATTTATTTCACTCAGTTCTCGAACCTGATAAGAATTGGGTAAATTTTAATAATTTAACTTGGGATTGGAGGAACGAAATTGTTGCTTTTTTGCAGTATTGTACCGTCCCTGATGACAAGAGGAAAGCGCATGCACTTCGAAAAAAGGCTGCTCGGTACTGTTTAAAACAGGGAATCTTTATCATAAAATGTTCGGTGGTCCCTTAGCAAGATGCCTCGGACATTCTCAAACAGAGTATGTAATGAGAGAAATACATGAGGGGCATTGCGGGAATCACGCAGGAGAAAGATCACTGGTAAGAACCTTGATTAGAGCAGGGTAGTATTGGCCCAAAATGGAAGAAGAAGCGGAGACTTTTGTGGCTAAATGTGATAAATGCCAGAGGTACGGTAACAATATGCACAGACCTGCAGAATTATTACATCGAGTCATTGCATCGTGGCCATTTATGAAATGGGGAATGGATATAGTAGGACCTTTACCTCAAGCGAAAGGACATGTAAAGTTTCTGCTCGTACTTACTGATTATTTCACTAAATGGGTGGAGGCAGGAGCATTTAAACAGGTGCAAGAAAAGGAAGTCAAAGATTTCATTTGGCGAAATATCATATGCCGATTTGGTGTACCAAAGGAAATCGTATGTGACAATGGACCTCAATTTATTAGAGCTCAAGTCACAGAGTTTTTTGAGAGTTGGCAAATTAAAAGGATTACATCTACACCATATCATCCAATGGGTAATGGACAAGTAGAATCAACAAACAAGGTCATAATCAACAATTTAAAGAAACGATTAGAGGAGTCAAAGGGTAATTGGCCTGAAGTGTTACCCGGAGTTTTATGGGCGTATCGCACAACAAAAAAAACGAGCATAGGAGAAACACCCTTCTCTTTATTTACGGAGCAGAGGCGTTGATTCCAGTTGAAATAGGATATCCAAGCGCAAGATTCTCACAAGCAACACAAGAGTCTAATAATGAGGAGATGCGGGTCAATTTGGATCTATTAGAAGGTAGAAGAGAAGCTGCGTTAATAAGGATGGCTGTACAAAAACAAGTCATAGAACGATATTATAACCGAAAAGCATGTCTCAGGTTCTTCAAAATTGGGGACTTCGTGCTCAAAAAGATTTTTCAATCTACGAAGGCTGCTAATACGGGGAAACTATGTCCAATATGGGAAGGACCGTATAGAATTTGTGATATTGCAGGAAAATGAGCATATGAATTTTAAACAATGGACGGGAAGGTGCTTCCTTAATATTGGAATGCTGTTCATTTGAAGAGATACTACTTCTAAGAAAAAACCCACGGTCAGGTATCACCATGTTAAATTTTATTTTTTGAATTGTTAAAATTTTACTAACGATTTTAGATGATAGGCAAAATCTTAACCCGTTCTAAATGATGAGTCACGACCTGTAAGGCAAAATGGAATAAACTAAAATTCCTGGCCCAGGGTTACAATTATTCTGATAGAAATATAAACGAGTTAAGTAGTCTTCATCTATAATCGCATCTCTGAGTCCTGTATGTGTTTCCTTTTCAGGAAAAGGACCGAGTGAAAGGGACTATCAAGTGCTCGAGGCTTCATACTTCAACACTCAAACACTTGGGGGACTACATAATATATACAGTCACGTGTATAAAAATGCAAAGAAGATTGAGGAAAAATCAAGCCTAGAAGAGCCAAGTACGGAGTGAATGTTACGAAGTCATGGCATTCATCATGGTGTTCTTTCCCATGAGAACAATGGAGTCACCTCTCAAACCCTTCCTAATGTTTTGGAGCTAAGGGGATCCAATATACCTCAAAACGGTTAGGGTAAAGACTATGTACTAAAACGGGTTATAAGGAAAAACCCTATATCTATTGTTCTTCTTTTGTCAAAATTTGTTACAAGGAAAACAGTTATGAGAAAGTTATAGATGTAATTCAAATACATGTAAAGAAATAAAAACTTGTCAAAGTTATTTCAAAGAAACATGTGTGTTCCTATTTCTTTTATCGTATGATAATACCATTATAAAGTTGAGACGTCTTTTTCATTAAGTATCAAAATATAAAAGGGCCCTCTTTTATAAAACTCATGTTATTTAGTCATGATATTAACAAAAGCATTTTCAGAGAACAAAAATGCAGACTATTCTTTAAGTCCCTGAAAATAAAAGGCAAGAATGGAACAGACGGAAGTTTAATGATAATAAGAACTTCTTAATATTTAAAACTAAAGACTAAGTATAAACTTAGTCATCAAACTGTTTATATAAAATGCCGCATGACAAGACTTGGAGACTTGTACTTCTAAAATCAACCCTCAAGTGATAACCAATGATTACAAAAAACTATCACAAGAATCCAAGAACTTTAAACATAGTTTTTCAAATAGGTACCTGCAAAAAGGGAATTTAAAGCAAATGTAAATCTTTTCACTAAGAATAAAGAACTAAGGAAGGATCATCAGCGGGCTCAATTGGAACAACATCGTCAACAGAAGCGGGTTGATCTACAATCACAGCAATTGGTGCATCAACAGACGAAGTCTCAGCCTGGCTTGCAACAAGAGGCACTGTTGGGCTTGAAGAAGGCGCGGCACCCGAGGCAATTTCAGTATTCATAGGGACTCCAACTGCGAGAGTTTCAGCCAAGGAAGTTTCATTTACGGGAACTTCAACTCCAAGAGCTTCAGCTTCGGGAATTTCAATCGCGGGTGAAGGGAAGTCCAGTGGTTGTTGAGCTTTTTCAATGGTCTCCATAATTTTAGCTAACTCTGACTCCAGATTGAAGTTTTGTTGGCTAGCTTCGACTAAAGCATCACGCCGAGAGTTCATAAAAGCCCAGCTTATATCAACGGCAGCCTTATCTTCAAGAAGCTCATCATCTCTTTCCCAAGTAACAATTTCATTCTTGAGTTCTTCATTTTCAGCCAAGGCTAAGTTGTAAGAGGCTTGGAGAGAGGCATGAGATTTTTCTAAGGCATGCACCTTGCCATCAGAAGTTCGCAGATCTTCTTGTGTCTGGGTCAAACTCTGCATCAGATCTCCAGCATAAACTTCTTTTTGACTTAAAAGAGCTTTCAACTCTCTAATCTCTTCACTTGCCTTAGATAATTTCTCTGAGAAAGAAGACTCGAGACACTCTTTTTCTTTCTCTACCTGACTTGAAGAAGCCTTGGCAACCGCAAGCTCTGAGGATAATGCTCTTGCTGTTCCAGGTTATTCTTGTTCTCTTGCAAATCTTCTATAGTAATTTGTGCACTATCAAATTGTTCCTTCCAATTAGCTGCTTCCAACTGAGAGTCACGAGCTACCCTCTCTGAATCAAGAATAACCTTTTCATAGTCACGTGCCACCTTCTCTAATAGAGAAACTCTGCTCATCAGCTCTGTACCAATGAGATTGGCCTGAAAATGATAAGGGAGGAAAATAAGAATTCTAGACGAAATTTTTTTGCAAAGTATAGAAAGAAGGAAAATACCTTCAAGGTAGCATGAACTATTGGCACGACCCGGATTTCCTGCCATCGGGATCGTGATGGCGTCTACTCGTGGTAGCTATGCAAGCCAATATACTCACCATATTTCCATTAATAAAAACCATCCTGTTGTCAATTAATAACATGAATAATAATAATAACATTAACTGTGGAAAGCTACTTTCATAAGTTTGAATATAAATGTGAAATACTCAACATAAATCCTCTACCCAAGATGTGGAGTCACTAACTCACGAACCACTAAGAATAACTACATATAATGGTCTGAAAGAAATATAACAACCGTTTGTCTCGAAACAATGA
>MU669577.1:63901-91234 GCA_026770625.1 Nicotiana glauca
ATCATACGAACTTGCTCGCGCGATCAAATCGCCAAAATAATATCAAAATCAATGAATTGAGCCTTAAAACTCAAGAAATCTTTCAAATTTCATAAACTCTCAATTTTCCAATTTAAGGCCGAATCACGTCAAACGACGTCCGTTTTCAACCAAACTTTACAGGAAGCGCTTAACAAATAAATATGACTTGTACCGGGCGTCAGAACCAAAATACGAGCCCGATACCATTAAATTTTGATCAAATTTCAGAATCATTTTCCTTAAACATTTTCAGAAAATAATTTAACAGAAAAATTCTTTTACCGGGGTTCTAGACCTCGGATTTCGATTCCGGGCATACGCCCAAGTTCCATATTTTTCTACGGACTTTCTGAGACCGTCAAATCACGGGTCCCGATCCGTTTACCAAAAATGTTGACCAAAGTCAACTATATCAATATAAATATTAAAATTCTTCAAATTTTTCACATAACTCATATATTTCAACATGTAAATTTTCCGGCTTCGCGCCCGGACTGCGCACGTAAATTGAGGCAGCTATAAATGAGGTTTTCAAGGCCTCAGAAGCTCGAAGTGCCTGAGAAAACAAGTGATGACCCTTTGGGTCGTCACAACTATGTTGTTCATCAAAGTCAGACAGCTATGGCTATTCATTTTTTCTTTCTTAATTGGGCCAATGAAAGTCTCAAGCCAAATATCTGCCTGACAAGATTTCCTCAAAAGGCTATTGTTAGCAGGAACTTCAATAGTCACGTTCCTCATAGCAACACTTCTACTTGTAGAACCTACTTCTGCATGATGGACAATAGAAGGAGGAACTACCAAAGGAGGAGCGGTAGAAGAAGTAAAAAACAACAGACGGAGGTATAGAAGCAAATGGAACAGGTAAGGAAGGAATCAAAAGCATGACAGAAGAAGGTAAAGAAGGAATTAAAGATATGGGAGTTGAAGAGGAAGCCATGGGAAGTTCATCCAAAATAGGCCCTAACGCACCACCCTCGAAACCACTAACGAAAACTTGGTTAATAGAGTCACAAGTGTCACGAGGGGTAACAACGTCATCGTCAGACACGATATGAACAGGCCCGGTAGGAGAAAGATGAGGAGAAACTTCAGCTTCGTTAGAGACGATACGTATCCTAAATCTTGGCCTCGTCATCAAGGAATCACCTTCATCTTCTTCCTCGGAGTCATCCTCTTCAATGGTTTTTCTTTTCAAGAGTATATCCAGAGCCCTTTCGAAGGAAATTTGAGTTCCTCAGGAGGAACGAGAGGACGCAACTGCATCAGCAGTAACACCTCAAATAGCAAATCCTGACAAAGAGAAGAATGAAAGTTAAAGCAATAAAGGAAAAAAAAAATTTACATACGAGAAAGACAAAAACTCTTACCGTGAGTCTTTACTTTTCAACCGTGACAATTGGTATATTTCCAAGACCTAACCTCCATAGGCTCTATCTTCAACAATTTATCTACCCAACCACAAAAATTGGGAACGTTCTCCACAACTCCCATGGTTGCTAAAAAAGAGAAAACAAAGTTAAAAAAATTGATAAACTCGAAAGAGAAAGGTACGAGAAAGGGTGAGAGACTTACATGCAAAGTTCCACTTCTCAGGAAAGGGAACATTATCTTTACCCACTAAACCAACTGTGGGGGCAGCAACAAATTGGGCATATCAACCACGGTCCTTATCATATTCTGGGCTCACCAAAACCCTCTTGCTCCTAGCCACTAAGGTAAAAATGCCATTGCAAAAAAGCCTAGAGGTGTAGAGATGAATTAGGTGAGGGAAAGTAAAATTAACATCTGCCAAATTGGCCAGATGTCTTAAACAAGCAACAGCCTCCATACCAGCGGGACAATCGTGCTAAACAGACTTTAAAAAAATGACAGAAATCGAGAATCACTGGATCAATAGCTGGTTTAAACCCAAGAGTAAAAGGGTATGTATAAACAAAAGGGAGTCCAACCATATAGGAAGTAATTCTTTGATTTGGATTGGGGATTACAATGGGAAAATCGTCACTCCAGTAGCAATCTTTACAGACTATGGGAGTAAAACCTCTGTAATCAAAGTGGGGTAAGCGTCGGCACGATCCAGACCAAAAACTTGGCTTTGAAGTGATTTTCTATCATGATGAAAAGATAAATCGTTAGGGACTATCTCTTCTACTAAAGGCTCATGTAATAGTTCAAAGGGTTCCTTGCCCTTAGAAGATGATTTTTAGGTAAAAGAACCTCTAGTTCTAGAAGAAGGACCAGGGCTAGGAGAAGGCATGACAGAACCACCACAATGAGAGGATCCTAAGCTACAAAGTCTACCACCCCTTCTATGTCTAACAGGGACATTGGGAAAGTTTTCTAAAATAGGAACTCTCCTAGGGTTAGGATTCGAAGAAGACATGATGAGGAAGAAGAAGAAGTGAACAGAGATTTGCACAGTTCAAATGTTCGAAAAAGTTTTATGTGGTAAAAAGTAAAAGGTAAAATTATATTTATAATGATGGACAACCGTCAAAAGTGAAAATGCAGTAATGGAAGGGTCATAATAATGGTAACTGGTACTTCGTGAATAGTGGAGCTGTAAAAAAGGCCTTGAAAAGGGGTGCAAAATGCATAATTGATAAGGAGTTGACACGTGTGAAGAGCATTGAATAGAAGTGACAATTGAAGCGTCAATCTTGTCATAGCATTAATGGTGACAAAAATTCTCCTTTAATAAAATCCACTTCCCAAATATTCAACTGACGAATAAATGGAAAGTGGGAGGACTATCTGTATTGGAAAAAATTTAGCTTTCATATTGGAGATGACGTGTCATGACACGTAGACTGGTCAAACAGTCAAAGAATTAAGGTTAGTTAAGGAGTATGAGAAACAACAGATACGAGTAAGGTAATAGAAGAGGCACGAGCAGTCATACAAGCAATTCAACACTCGTACCTATTCAAGACATTTAAAGCTCCAAGATCGTGAAGAATCAAAGGAATGAATTTGACAGCAAATAAGAGTCCAGATACGGTATTTAATAAGTATTAAATACTGGAGACGTTAGAGAATATGTATTTAATATGTATTATTGTGTAACGTAGCATCTAAAGTCATTAATTGCCAATAATAGCCTTGTTAAGACAAAGGTAAGGCTCATATCCCCAAAATAGCTATAAAAAGGAAAGGAACAAATAATTATAGGGACACAAGACACTATTGGAATATACTTTGATTTACTGGCTTTTGTCACACCTCCATTTTACACACCCGAAGGTGGTACAAGGGAGTTTTTTCAATTAAAGTGACATTATTAGAAACGCGATTATTTATTTGATTTTTTCTTCAGAATCGCCACTTGGAATATTTTAATTGGTGTCCCAAGTCATCGGTTTATTTTAAATCCCAAATCGAGAAAAATTTCGACTTTCTTTTTGAAGTCTGCGAACCAAAAATTCTGAATAAGGAATCCTGTTAACCCGAGGGAAGGTGTTAGGCACCCCCGAATTCCGTGGTTCTAACACGGTCGCTTAAACTATCATAATTGGCCTATTATCTGAATTTAATACTTGTTTAGCCTATTGTTCATTTTATTCCTTTTAAACTGCTTTTAATTATTTTAAAGAAGATTTCAACGTCATCTAAAACGAGTCTTTGGACCACGCCACATGAAATGCACCCGAAGTCCGAGACACATTTTATTTAAAGTTGTGAGATTTGGATTTGGATTACATGAAATGCACACCCGAATTTAGGAAGGTAAATTATTAAAATAACGCGCCTAAAGCAAACTACGCATTTTTTAATTTTTGAGAGAGCTATGGAAAATTCAACTAAATGACACACCTCGATTCCTAAATGATTAAAATTAATTAAATGAGAGCCATGAGTTTTGAGATTTTATTTGGCATGGCACGCTTCAAATTATTCCAAAAGATTGCACTCCACTAAAGCAAACTAAGGATGTTCATATTTATTTCCTTCTAAGTTTGAGATTATTGTAAAGGCCGTGATTTATGGATATGGAATTATTATTGGAGAAATATATGCCTTGAGTTATTATGGACCTACCCACCCATGTTAGTATCAAATTTGCTATTGATATTAACCTTTAATTTGGATCCAAACTATTACATTGTTCGCTCTTTATTTTTGAATACATCTTCCTATCTTTCCCTACGAACTAAAATCTCATTGAAGAAAGTCATTTTGTCTCTCACGATCTCTATTTTTGACGCTCTTCCTTCATTTTTTGCTCATATCTTTCAAGTTGGTAGATAATCAAAATATAATATACAAATCAAAAGGAAATATGGTGAAAGAAAAATAATGAAAATATTGGTTAAGAAAAGAATGAACTTTTTATAGATGAAGATCTTCTTCAATACATATGGAGAAAAAAACCTTTAGATTTAATGTGCAAACGAACCACAATCAAAGGCAACGAGCGGAAACCTTCGATTCGAACTCGACTTTGACCTCTTCGGGCTAGTATTTTGGGCTATCTTTTAAATTGAGTTTGAAGCTTTTGGATTTGATTTTTGGTGTGATTTAGCTCCTATTTTGAGGTATTTTTTGGTCTTAAAAAGGATGAGAATTGCTTGATTTTTTTTTTGAAAGAAATAAATAAGAAGAAATAATGAAATTAGTAGAAATTTCCTTTAGCATAGAAGAAGAAATTTTGTTCTCTCTATTCTCCCCTTATTTTTTTTCTCCCTCCTTCTTAAATTTTCTCTTCTATTTATAGCAAAAATTTCGAAATTTTTCAGTTTTTTTTAAAAAAAATAATTTATTATTTTATTATTTTTTAATTAAAAGAAATCCCACTTACAAATTGCTTTTATTTTTTTATAAAAAGATATCCCACCTTTCTTTACTTTTATATTTTAAATTTCAATTTTAATTATTTTTATCTTATTTAAAATACCCCTTTTTTTACTTTTTAAAAGAGAATTCCACTTTTTTAATTTTTCTTAAAAAAACAATCCACTTTCTTTTAAAAATGCTACTTTCTTTTACTTTAAAAATTTTTAATTTTCAGATACCTTTATATTTATTTTTTAATTTCAACTTTCTTTTACTTTCTTTTTTTAAAACTTTATTTTATTTTTTAATTTTCTACATTCTTTTACTTTTTAAAAGAGAATTTCACCTACTTATATATATATATATATATATATATATATATATATATATATATATATATATATATATATATATATATATATATATATATATATATATATATATATATATATATATATATATATATATATATATATATATATATATATATATATATATATATATATATATATATATATATATATATATATATATATATATATATATATATATATATATATATATATATATATATATATATATATATATATATATATATATATATATATATATACACATATATATGCACACACACACACACACAAAACTTTCCTTTTTCTTAATTTTTAAATTACTCCCAAAAATTAAAATAATAATAAAAATAATATTTTTTGGATTTTTTTTATTATTTAAAATAAAAATAAAAATAAAATAATATTAATAGTAATAATTCACCTTTTAAAATTTTGTATTTTTACCCTATAATAAAAAGTGTAACAAAGTTAAAATAATTGTAGGTTAAAATCCCCTAAAATATTTACATAGAAGAAGTGATAAAAAATTAAATATTGTCAAAAATTAGGTGCTCACAACTACCCCTCTTTGTTTGGAAACATGAAGAGTTTTTAAGCAAAGATAAGGTGAGCCATGTGACTAATTTTTGAATATATTTTTATTCAAAATGGAAGAAATATGGATAAGAGAAAAGAAAACGAGTGCAACCGAGTCTTGATTTTGGACAACCTACATATCCCGGGTTATAGGTGTTACGATCTGGATTTTCCACCATCAGGAGTCGTGATGGCGCCTACTAGTGGGAGCTAAGCAAGCCAACTCTTACTTTTCTTTCCATTTTTACAAATTCTCATTTTAAAACACTTAGCAATAATAATATGATTACAGCGGAATAAATTAATTTAGCGGAAGACTTAGTAAATGTTACTAGATGCGATATAGAAATCCAGACATAATTCACTACCCAAGAACTGGTAATACTCACGAACTTCTAAGAATACTAAACAAAACCGTTTGAAAGAAATATAATACTGTTTGTCTCGAATACATGAGATAACAGACTGGAAAAAAAAGGAGACGCCGGGTCCTGCGGACGCCTGCTAGGCTACCTCGGTGTCTCGCTGATCGGAATGCTAGCACTCGCACTACTGCTGCTGCTGCTGTTCGAAACCTGTATCTGCGCAAAAGAGCACAGAGTATAGAATCAGCACAATCGAACCCATGTGCTGGTAAGTGTCTGGCCTATCCCGGCGAAGTAGTGACAAGGCTAGAACCAGACACTCACATAAACCTGTGCAGTTTAAAATATATATATACAATAAGAATGATAGGAAGCACGTTAAATATTTGGGAAGGGAAAACATTCTCTGGGGTAGCAACAAAATATAATAGCAGAAATAGAATGAAGGAATTAAAGCAACTTTCAAGTTCAACTCATCTTGTTGCAGGCGTGCAACCTGATCCCACTTCATTTTATATCTTGTGGTAGGCGTACCACCCGCTCCCATTTCCATTAATATCTTGTGGTAGGCGTACTACCCACTCCCATTTCAATTAATATCTTGTGGTAGGCGTACCACCCGCTCCCATTTCAATTAATATCTAGTGGTAGGCGTACCACTCGCTCCCATTTCATTTAATATCTTGTGGTAGGCATACCACCCGCTCCCATTTCAATTAATATCTTCTGGTAGGCATACCACTCGCTCCCATTTCATTATCAACATAGTGCACATATGTCACCGACAACTATGGCCAATAAAAATAATCAATATAAGTTATGGTAGGCATACCACTCGCTCCCATTTCAATATAATCTGTGGTAGGCATACCACTCACTCCCATTTCAATATAATCTGTGGTAGGCGTACCACTCGCTCCAGTTTCAATATAATCTCTGGTAGGCATACCACTCGCTCCCATTTCAATATAATCTGTGGTAGGCGTACCACTCGCTCCCATTTTCATTGCATATCATGTGGTAGGCTTACCAACCTCTCCCGTTTCACTTTTAACATAGTTCTCAAAATATATAATTGGCAAGAGAAACAATAACTCGGTGCCAAGGCTCAACAATTAATTCTTTCATAGAATCACATAAGAATTTCGAAATCTAATCCATTTAAGACCCACGGTCATGCTCGACCCCCAACGTATAAATACTCGTCACCATGCCTATACATCGGACACAACACATAACAAATAGCAATTATACTCAACTCCTATTACCTCAAGCTAGGATAGATCAAATACTTACCTCAAAGGTTTACGACCAACTCAATCCTTAAGCAATGCCTTTCCTTTCAAATTTGGCTCCAATTCAATCGTATCTATACAAAATTGATTTAATATCATCAATGATACTTAACAAACTAATCCAAATGGCTAAATATATTTTCTAAAATATTCTGCCCAAAAATCTAAAAATCGACCCCGGGCCCACGTTGTCAAAACACGAGGTTCGAACCAAATTCCGATCACCCATTCACTCCCGAGCCTGAATATATAATTTGTTCTCAAGTTCGACCCCAAAACGAGGTCTAAATTATCAAATCTTTGAAAACCCTAACTCTACCCAATTCTCCAATTTTCTACCTATTTTCACATGTTTAGGCCTAAAAATTTGATTGATGTTGATGAAAAATGAGGAAGACGAGTTAAATAATACTTACCCAATGAACTTTGGTGAAGAAATGCTCCAAAGATTGCCCCAAAGCTGTGGAGAAGAGAGAGTTTGAGAAATGGGATTTTTATCCCGTTTCTGTTCTGTTTTAGAACTTAAATCACTGGGCAAAAAAATTGTTCATCGCGTTCGCGATACCCCGGTTGCGTTCACGATGAAGGAAAATGGGTAGGCATCGCGTTCGAGAAGGGACACTGTGAACGCGAAGAGAAAAATCTGGTGGCTTCACAATTGGCCTACGCGAACGCGTGGTGCCTTACGCGAACCCGTAGAAGACGCAGGCCAGGCTCTGCGAACGCGGGAGCCTTCACGCGAATGCGTAGAGGAAATGGCTGGGGTCCGGGATTTGTTGTACGCGAACGCGAGGAATGGATCGCGAACGCGAAGAAGGGGGAGGAGAAGACTTCGCGAATGCGACTAGAGGGACGCGAACGCGAAGAAGGAATACATGCTGCAGATTTTCTGCAATTTTTCTAAGTCCAAAACCACCCCAATACCTATCCGAAACTCAGTCAAGCCCTCGGGGCTCCAAACCAAATATGCACACTGACTCAAAAACATCATACGAACTTGCTCTAGCGATCAAATCACCAAAATAACATCAAAATAGATGAATTGAGCCTTAAATCAAAGAAATCTTTCAAGTTTCATAAACTTCCAAATTTTCCAATTTAAGACCGAAACACGTCAAACGACGTCCGTTTTCAACCAAACTTTACAGGAAGCGCTTAAACCACATATGTGACCTGTACCGGGTGTCGGAACCAAAATACGAGCCCGATACCATTACTTTTTGATCAAATTTCATTTTTATTTTCCTTAAACATTTTTTCAGAAAACAATTTCACTAAAAAATTCATTTTTCGGGCCTGGGACTTCGAAATTCGATTTCGGGCATACGCCTAAGTCCCATATTTTTCTACGGACTTTCCGAGACCGTCAAATCACAGGTCCGGGTCCGTTTACCAGAAATGTTGACCAAAGTCAACTTTAATCATATTAATATTAAAATTCTTCAAATTTTTCACATTATTCATATATTTCAACATAAAAACTTTCCGGCTGCACGCCTGGACTGCGCACGCAAATCGAGGCAACTAAAAATGAGCTTTTCAAGGCCTCAAAAGTACAAAAAAAGAAGAACTCCGGTGATGACCCTTTGGGATGTCACATTCTCCACCTCTAAAACAACCGTTCGTCCTTGAACGAACAAAAGAAAGAAGTACCTGAGTCAGGGAATCGATGAGGATAATAGCTCTGCATATCAGACTCGGACTCCCAGGTCGACGCCTCAGAAGGCTGACCTCTCCACTGAACACGCAGTGAAGGAAAACTCTTGGACCTCAACTGTCGAACCTGCCGGTCTAGAATAGCTACCGGCTCCTCCTTATATGACAGATCCTTGTCCAATTGGACAGTGCTGGAATCTAACACGTGCGATGGATCGCCATGATACTTCTGGAGAATAGATACATGAAACACTGGATGCACAGCTGACAAGCTAGGTGGCAAGGCAAGTTTATAAGCCACCTCTCACACACGATCAAGAATCTCAAATGGGCCAATAAACCTAGGGCTAAGTTTGCCTTTCTTCCCAAATCTCATCACGCCCTTCATAGGCAATACACGAAGCAATACCCGCTCACCAACCATGAAAGATATATCTCGAACCTTATGATCTGCATAGCTCTTTTGCCTAGACTGATCTGTACGAGGTCTATCCTGAATGATCTTGACCTTGTCCAAGATCTCCTGAACTAAATCTGTACCCAACAACCGAGTCTCTCCCGGTTCTAACCATCCAATCGGAGATCGACACTATCTACCATACAAAGCTTCATAAGGAGCCATCTAGATGATCGATTGATAGCTGTTATTATTGGCAAACTCTGCCAAAGGCAGGAACTGATCCCACGAACCTCCAAAATCAATAACACAGGCTCGGAGCATATCCTCTAAAATCTGAATGGTCCTTTCGGACTGACCGTCCGTCTGGGGATGAAATGCTGTACTCAGCTAAACTTGGGTGCCCAAATCTCGTTGAAACACCTTCCAGAAATGCGAGGTAAACTGCGCACCCCGATCCAAAATGATAGATATAGGCACCCCATGAAGGCAAACAATCTCCTTGATATAAATCCCAGCTAATCTCTCGGATGCATAGGTGGTGGCAACCGGAACAAAATGCGCCAACTTGGTCAGCCTATCAACAATAACCCAAACCACATCAAACTTCTTCCGAGTCATCGGAAGTCCAGTAACGAAATCCATGGTAATCCTTTCCCACTTCCACTCGGGAAGCTCAATTCTATGAAATAAACCACCAGGCCTATGATGCTCATATTTAACCTGTTGACAGTTCAAACACCGCGCTACATATGCCACAATATCCTTTTTCATTCTACGCCATCAATAATGTTGCCGCAAATTATGATACATCTTTGATGCGCCTGGATGAATAGAATACCGGGAACTGTGAGCTTCCTCTAAAATCAATTCTCGAAGTCCATCAACATTTGGCACACAAATTCGCCCTTGCAATCTCAAAACTCCATCAACATCTAAGGTGACCTTCTTGGCACCTCCTCACTAAACCGTGTCTTTAAGGACACATAAATAAGGATCATCAAATTGCCGATCGTGGATACGCTCCAATAATGAAGAGCGAGTGACCGTGCAAGCTAGTACTCGACTAGGCTCAGAAATATCCAATCTCACAAATCGGTTGCCTAAGGCCTGAACATCCAAAGCAAGCGGCCTCTGACTGACCGGAATATAAGCAAGACTGCCTATACTGGCTGACTTCTAGCTCAAAGCATCGGCCACCACATTTGCTTTCCCTGGGTGATATAAAATGGTGATATCATAATCCTTCAACAATTCTAACCACCTTCTCTACCTCAAATTCAACTCCTTCTATTTAAACAGGTACTGAAGACTCTTGTGATCGGTGAATACTTCACATGCCATGCCATACAAATAATGCCTCCATATCTTCAATACGTGAACAATCGCCGCCAACTCCAGATCATGTACTGGATAGTTCTTTTCATGAATTTTCAACTGCCTCGAAGCATAGGCAATGACCTTGCCATCCTGCATCAACACTGCACCAAGCCCAAATACGGGAAACATCACAATAGACCGTGTAGGGTCCCGAACCTGAGGGCAAAACCAACACCGGTGTTGTGGTTAAGGCTGTCTTGAGCTTCTGAAAGCTCGCCTCACATTCATCTGACCATTCGAACTAGACACCTTTCTGGGTCAATCTGGTCATCTGGGTTGCAATAGATGAAAATCCCTCCACAAACCGCCGATAATAACCTGCTAATCCCAAGAAACTCCGGATCTCTGTGGCTGATGTTGGTCTAGGTCAGTTTTTGACTGCCTCAATCTTCCTTGGATCAACCTGAATACCTTCTGACGTCACAACATGACCCAAGAATGTGACTGAACTCAACCAGAATTCACACTTTGAAAATTTTGCATAAAGTTGACTATTTTTCAAATTCTGGAGAGCCACTCTGAGATGCTGCACATGCTCCTTCTGACTGCGGGAGTATATTAATATGTCATCAATGAAGACTATCACGAACAAGTCTAAATAAGGCCTGAACACTAGATTCATCAATTCCATAAAAGCTGCTGGAGCATTTGTCAACCCAAAAGACATGACCAGGAATTCATAATGTCTGTACCGAGTGCCAAATGTTGTCTTAGGAACATCAGATGCCCTAATCTTCAACTGATGATAGCCAGATCTCAAGTCTATCTTTGAAAACACCTTGGCACCCTGAAGCTGGTCAAATAAATCATCAATCCGTGGCAGTGGGTACTTCTTTTTTATTGTAACCTTGTTCAATTGCTTGTAATCAATGCACATTCTCATCTAACCATCTTTCTTCTTTACAAATAGTACCGGTGCACCCCACGGCAGAACACTGGGTCTAATGAAACCCTTTTCAAGTAAATCCAGCAATTGTTCCTTCAATTCCTTTAACTCCGACGGGGCCATGCGATATGATGGAATAGAGATGGGTTGTGTGCCCGGAGCCAAATCAATACAAAAATCAATATCCCTGTCGGGGGGAATACCTGGTAGGTATGAAGGGAAAACTTCAAGAAACTCGCAAACCACGGGCACAGAATCGATAGAGGGAACCTCGGCACTGGAATCACGAACATAGGCTAGATAAGCCAAACACCCTTTTTCAACCATCCGCCGAGCCTTAATATACGAAATAACACTGCGGGTAGTATGACCAGAAATTCCTTTCCACTCTACACGAGGCAAATTCGACAGAGCTAAGGTCACAGTCTTGGCATTGCAATCCAAGATAGCATGATATGGAGATAGACAGTCCATTCCTAATATAATATCGAAGTCGACCATATCTAAGAGCAGTAAATCAACACGGGTCTCAAGACCCCCAATCACCATAATACAAGACCGATGAACTTGATCGACCACAATAGAATCACCCACTGGTGTAGAAACATAAACAGGAACACCCAATGGATCACTAGGCTGAACCAGGTACAGTGCAAAATAGGAAGACACGTACGAATACCTAGACCCAGGGTCAAATAGCACTGAAGCCTCTCTATCATAAACCAAAATAGTACCTGTAATAATCGCATCTGAGGACTCAGCCTCTGGTCTGGCTGGAAGTGCATAACATCGGGGCTGGGCCCCACTACCCTGAGCAATATCTCTGGGACGATCAGCTGCTGGCTGGTCTCTACCTCTATCGGTCTGCGCTCCACCTCTATGACCTCTACCTCTACCTCTAATACCCTTGCCACCACCTCTAGCTGGCAGGGCAAGTTGTGGAACTTTCGGTGCCTGAATCATAGCACGAGAATTCTGGTGCTGGGAGCTACTCGAAGCTCGAGGGCAATACCTGGCAATATGCCTCGTGTCTCTACACGTGAAACATGCCCTCGGCTGCTGGGGATGACGGCCCTAGACACTCTGAAGTGGTGGTGCACTGATAGGTGCTGATGGTGCACTGTACAACTGCTGATCAGAGTAATGCGGCTGAGAACCACGACCACCTGAAGTACCGTAAGAAACCTGAAGGGCTGACTGAAAAGGCCTAGGAGGATGGCCTCTACCATAAGAATCTCTACCTCCAGATGAGGTACCACTGAATCTGCCTGAGTTATGGGGCTTCTTATCCGACCCATAACCTCCTCCCTGAGACAAAGCCATCTCGATCCGGGGGGCTGCATTGGCCGCCTCCTAAAATGTGATCTCACTCCCGGCTCCCATAGCCATCTGAAGACGAATTGGTTGAATCAAACCATCAATAAACCTCCTCAACCTCTCTCTATCAGTAGGAAGTATGACAATGGCATGCCGAGCTAGGTCAATGAACCGAGTCTCATACTGAGTGACTGACATGGAGCCCTGATGGAGGCGCTCAAACTGCATGCGAAGAGCCTCCCTCTGAGTCACTGGAAGAAACTTTTCCAAAAACAACTTTGCAAAACTGGTCCCAAGTCAAAGATGGTGACCTTGCTTGTTTGGATAAACAATAGTCTCTCCACCAAGTCTTGGCGGATCCAGATAGACGAAAAGTGGCAAAGTCAACCACATTGGTCTCCACAATACCCATAGTCCGGAGAACCTTATGGCAGCTATATAAAAAGTCCTGGGGATCCTCCGAAGAAGTACCACTGAATGTGGTAGTAAAAGAGTTTGGTGAATATGTCTAATCTCCATAAGGCATTGACGGACATAGCTGCACCCTCACCGGTTTTAGCCAATACACCTAGCTGAACTGCCTCAGCTGGCTGAACCACTGGAACCTGAACCTGGGGAGCTACTGGCTCCGGAGTGCGCGTAGCGGGAGTCCGATTACCTCTTCCAGCTTGAGAAGTGGCTGTGCTTCCGAAAGTAACCCTGCTTGGGTGACACTCTCCATAAAGACTACCATTCGGACCAGAGCGTCCTGAAGAACTGGGGTAGAAATGAACCCCTCTGGGACCTGAGCTGGGCCCACTGGAGCTGCTAGGGCTGGAACCTCCTCCTCAACATGAATTTGAGGTTCCGCCATTGGTGTTGTTGCTCGGGGCGGAGCTCTACCCCTACCTCGGCCTTTAGGACGACCTCGACCTCGGCCTCTGCCCCTAGCGGGAGCTGCTGCCGGGGCCTCAAGCTGTTGATCAGTAGATGAGGAAGCGCGTGTTCTTGCCATCTGTGGAAGAACAGAGTAGAAATTCAATTAGCATTTGAAGAACAAATTCGCATGACAGGAAAGACTAAAGGTGAAATTTTTCCTAACACTGTAGCCTCTATACAGATGTCTCCGTACCGATCCCTCAGACTCTACTATGTTCATGAGTTGTGAGACCTATGCAATCAAGAGCTCTGATACCAACTTGTCACGAATTGGATTTCCCACCATCGGGAGTCGTGATGGCGCCTACTAGTGGGAGATAGGCAAGCCAACTCTTACTTATCTTTCCATTTTTACAAATTATCATTTTAAAACACTTAGCAATAATAATATGATTACAGCGGAATAAATTAATTTAGCAGAAGACTTAGTAAATGTTACTAGATGCGATACAGAAATCCAGACATAATTCACTACCCAAGAATTAGTGTCACAATACTCACGAACTTCTAAGAATACTAAACACAGCCGTTTGAAAGAAATATAAAATTGTTTGTCTCGAATACATGAGATAACAGACTAAAAATAAAGATAGAGGAGACGCCGGGTCCAGCGGACGCTTGTAAGGCTACCTCGGTGTCTCGCTGATCGGAATGCTAGCACTAGCACTACTGCTGTTGCTGCTGCTGTCTGAAACTTGTATCTGCGCAAAAGAGCGCAGAGTGTAGAATCAGCACAACCGACCTCATGTGCTGGTAAGTGTCTGGCCTATCCCGGCGAAGTAGTGATAAGGCTAGAACCAGACACTCACATAAACCTGTGCAGTTCAAAATATATATACAACAAGAATGACATGAAGCAACGTTAAGTATTTGGGAAGGGAAAACATGCTCTGGGGTAGCAACAAAATATAATAGCAGAAATAGAATGAAGGAATTAAAGCCACTTTCAAGTTTAACTCATCTTGTTGCAGGCGTGCAACCCGATCCCACTTCATTTTATATCTTGTGGTAGGCGTACCACCCGCTCCCATTTCAATTAATATCTTATGGTAGGCGTACCACCCGCTCCCATTTCAATTAATATCTTGTGATAGGTGCACCACCCGCTCCCATTTCATTTAATGTCTCGTGGTAGGCGTACCACCCGCTCACATTTCAATTAATATCTTGTGCTAGGTGTACCATTCACTCCCATTTCATTATCAACACAGTGCACAATATGTCACCGGCAACTAGGGTCAATAACAATAATCAATATAAGTTGTGGTAGGCATACCACTCGCTCTCGTTTCAATATAATCTGTAGTAGGCGTACCACTCGCTCCCATTTTAATATAATCTGCGGTAGGCATACCACTCGCTCCCATTTCAATATAATCTGTGGTAGGCATACCACTCGCTCCCATTTTAATATAATCTGTGGTAGGCGTACCAATCGCTCCCTTTTCTATATAATCTATGGTTGGCGTACCACTCGCTCCCATTTTCAGTACATATCATGCGGTAGGCGTACCACCTGCTCCCATTTCACTTTTAACATAGTTCTCAAAATATATAATTGGCAAGAGAAACAATAACTCGGTGCCAAGGCTCAACAATTAATTCTTTCATAGAATCACATAAGAATGTCGAAATCTAATCCATTTAAGACCCACGGTCATGCTTGACCCCTAACGTATAAATACTCGTAACCATGCCTATACGTCGGACACAACACATAAAAATAGCAATTATACTCAACTCCTACTCCCTCAAGCTAGAATAGATTAAACACTTACCTCGAAGGTTTACAGCCAACTCAATCCTTAAGCAATGCCTTTCCTTTCAAATTTGGCTCCAATTCAATCGTATCTATACACAATTAATTTAATATCATCAATAATACTTAACAAAATAATCCAAATGGCTAAATATATTTTCTAAAACATTATGCCCAAAAATCTAAAAATTGACCCCGGGCCCACGTTGTCAAAACACGAGGTTCAAACCAAATTCCGATCACCCATTCACTCCCGAGCCCGAATATATAATTTGTTCTCAAGTTCGACCCCAAAATGAGGTCTAAATTACCAAATCTTTGAAAACCCTAACTCTACCCAATCCTCCAATTTTCTACCTATTTTCACATGTTTAGGCCTAAAAATTTGATTGATGTTGATGAAAAATGAGGAAGATGAGTTAAACAATACTTACCCAATGAACTTTGGTGAAGAAATGCTCCAAAGATCGCCCCAAAGCTGTGGAGAAGAGAGAGTTTGAGAAATGGGATTTTTATCCCATTTCTGTTTTGTTTTAGAACTTAAATCACTAGGCAGAAAAATTGTTCATCGAGTTCGCGATGAAGGAAAATGGGCAGGCATCGCGTTCGCGAAGGGCCACTGCGAACGCGAAGAGAAAAATCTGGGGGCTTCACAATTGGCCTACGCGAACGCNAGAGGGACGCGAACGCGAATAAGGAATACCTGCTGCAGATTTTCTGCAATTTTTCTAAGTCCAAAACCACCCCGATACCTATCTGAAACTCACCCGGGCCCTCGGGGCTCCAAACCAAATATGCATACTGACTCAAAAATATCATACGAACTTGCTCGAGCGATCAAATCGCCAAAATAACATCAAAATCAATGAATTGAGCCTGAAATCCAAGAAATCTTTCAAGTTTCATAAACTTCCAAATTTTCCAATTTAAGGTCGAAACATGTCAAACCACGTCCGTTTTCAACCAAACTTTACAGAAAGCGCTTAAACCACATATATGACCTGTACCAGACATCGAAACCAAAATACACGCCCGATACCATTACTTTTTGATCAAATTTCATTTTCATTTTCCTTAAACATTTTCAGAAAACAATTTCCCGGAAAAATTCATTTCTCGGGCCTGGGACCTCAGAATTCGATTTTGGGCATATGCCCAAGTCCTATATTTTTCTACGGAGCTTTTCGAGATCGTCAAATCACGGGTCCGAGTCCGTTTACCAGAAATGTTGACCAAAGTCAACTTTAATCATATTAATATCAAAACTCTTCAAATTTTTCACATAATTCATATATTTCAACTTAAAAACTTTCCTGCTGTGCGCTTAGACTATGCACGTAAATCGAGGCAACTAAAAGTGAGGTTTTCAAGGCCTCAGAAGCACAGAAAAAGGAAGAACTCCGGTGATGACCCTTTGGGTCGTCACAATAGGGAAATCAGGTCGCGTGTAGTTCAAGAAGTTTGAGATGATGGAGTATATCGAGGTGGAGAGCCGGTCGAGGTGTCGTTCCGTTGAGGTTCTGGTCCGCTATCTTGATGTTACATCAAAAATCAAAACATGAAAAAGACTAGCTAAGCCTATCAACCATGAGTTACAAGATTCCTATCTATAAGTCTTCTGAAGCTTGATCTTGAGCCTTGAATGGTTATTCGTGCAGACTTTAGATTTGAACCTTGATGCTTGCTAGTTGCAGGTACTAGGTCATTCTTCTTCAGCTTTTTGAATCAAGACCAGGCATGCAGTGATTGTGACCTCGGCCATCGACTTCTGCATTTGAATTAACTTCTTTCTTTGTTTTTCTATTCTTGCATTGTAATCTGAGATTCTTTTCACTTTCCTTTAGGTGGGCGCCTAATTGATGAACTTGAGCCGTCTTCCTTTGACCATTGTTTCCTTCCCTTTGTTCCTCAGGGTGGGTTCCTGCAATCAAAACAAGAAAAATAAATGAAATCTTCTGCCCCAGTTTGCACTAGGAAGATTTGTGAGTTGTTAGCAAAATTGTAAACCACTTATACTATTGTTGCAATGATGGGAGTAAACTAAAGACTAGACTAAGATGTGCGTCTCCTAAGAGTAAAACCAAGAAACTTTGACTAACAAATGCGTCTGCTAAAATAAAACCTGAATGAACCAAACTAGGAAGTGTGTCTCCTAAGGGTGAATTTAAATTACCAAGACTAGGAAGTGCGTCTCCTATGGGTGAAAAATTTAATGACTCAAACTAGGAAGTGCGTCTCTTATGAATGAATTCTCAATTTAGGAAGTGCGTCTCCTATAGGTGAAACTTTAATGACTCAAACTAGGAAGTGCATCTCCTATAGATGAATTATCAATTTAGGAAGTGCATCTCCTATGGGTGAAAATCAACTTAGGAAGTGCGTCTCCTACAGGTGAAACTTTAATGACTCAAACTAAGAAGTGCGTCTCCTATGAATGAACTATCAATTTAGGAAGTGCGTCTCCTACAGGTGAAACTTTAATGACTCAAACTAGGAAGTGTGTCTCCTATGAATGAACTATCAATTTAGGAAGTGCGTCTCTTACAGGTGAAACTTTAATGACTCAAACTAGGAAGTGCGTCTCCTATGAATGAACTCAATTTAGGAAGTGCAGGTAAAACTTTAATGACTCATACTAGGAAGTGCGTCTCCTATGTATGAACTATCAATTTAGGAAGTGCGTCTCCTATGGGTGAAACTTTAATGACTCAAACTAGGAAGTGCGTCTCCTATGAACTATCAATTTAGGAAGTGCGTCTCCTCCAGGTGAACTTTAATGACTCAAACTAGAAAGTGCGTCTCCTATAAATGAACTATCAATTTAGGAAGTGCGTCTCCTACAGGTGCAACTTTAATGACTCAAACTAGGAAGTGCGTATCCTATGAATGAACTATCAATTTAGGAAGTGCGTCTCCTACAGGTGAAACTTTAATGACTCAAACTAAGAAGTGCGTCTCCTATGAATGAACTATCAATTTGGGAAGTGCGTCTCTATAGCTGAAACTTTAATGACTCAAATTAGGAAGTGCGTATCCTATAAATGAACTATCAATTTAGGAAGTGCGTCTCCTACAGGTGAAACTTTAATGACTCAAACTAAGAAGTGCGTCTCCTATGAATGAACTATCAATTTAGGAAGCGCGTCTCCTACAGGTGAAACTTTAATGACTCAAACTAGGAAGTGCGTATCCTATGAATGAACTATCAATTTAGGAAGTGCGTCTCCTACAGGTGAAACTTTAATGACTCAAATCAAGAAGTGCGTCTCCTATGAATGAACTATCAATTTAGGAAGTGTGTTTCCTACAGGTGAAACTTTAATAACTCAAACTAGGAAGTGCGTCTCCTATGGATAAACTATCAATTTACGAAGTGCGTCTCCTATGGGTGAAACTTTAATGACTCAAACTAGGAAGTGCATCTCCTATGGATGAATTATCAATTTAGGAAGTGCGTTTCCTATGGGTGATAATCAACTTAGGATGTGCATCTCCTAGTGGTGAAACTGTAGTGACTCAAACTAGGAAGTGCGTATCCTAGGGGTAATGTGTGATCTTCTCAATAGACTTTGCGTAAGCAGAAATGGGGCATTACACCTGAAAAATTCAAGCTTCCAAGCTTTGATATGAACATAGCCTTCCTCCCTATTTCAAACAAAGAAAACTTGTAATTTTAAACATGGTCGTTGGTTTGTGGCCTTGACTTTGCGGCGATTGCTCCTTCACTTGTCATGATAACTTTGATTTTACCTTGAAAGACATTGCTTTCTTATTGAATAACCAATTTCTCTGCCACCCTTATCACCAAAAATATCTCTTCTACCTTCAGACCCAATATCCTCTATATGTTGCACTGCTCATGTACTAACATTTACCAAACCATTGTGTTTCACATGAACCAAAACATATTGATTATTACTAGCTCAGTGCGCTTGTTGTTCTTTTATGATGATTTGATGTGCTAACCATATCCCGTTTTGTGCAATTGGAAAGCTGGGGGCAAATTTTGAAGTCATTTCTTACTTGTTCTGGCCAAACAGACTCAGGAAGAGGAAGTAAACTAGACAAATGGAACAATGGACAGAGATGATTCTTAACCAAAAAACTATATAAAAAAAAAATCTATCAGGTGTGGATACCAACTCTAATAACCATGACATGCACTTGCGGCCTATTCTGTTGAGTAAATATGATGTTCAGCTTTTGTCGTACCTTTTTCCATGAAACTGGGCTTCAATGCTCTGCTCATCCAATCTGAGCCACAATCCTTATTCGACTTGTAGTGCCCGAAGGATTTTTACCATTAAGCCTCTCTCATTTTGGCCTTTCTCTCTACTTTCAGTCGCCTCAAGGAGCCCGTGAGGGTTTTCACCAATAAGACTCTCATTTTCATTATCTTTCCTGCTTGGACTGGAGTGTTGCCCCTAACATGAATCTCCTTTACTTGCTCGACTTGGCATATTTTGAAGACTGATCAGAAGGTCTTTCTTTGGACCGTAATGTGGGTTTTTGGATAGGGTTAGAAAGAAAGGGTATCAAAAGGCTCAAAACGACTCGACTAGTTCAAAATTACAACTTTCGGAATCAGATTTTTTTAGAATAATCACAATTTTTGTCCCAGTTTTTCTTGCTTGGGGACTTTTGGATTTTTATTTCCATGAGACCGAACCGTGAGGCTGCCTATGTATCCTTAAAGGAATCAGGTCAAACGTAGTTCACAACTACTTTTGTCGTTGTTATTTTTCTTTTCTTTTCTTTTTCTTTCTTCCTTTTCTCCTTTTGTTGTTTTTCTTTTTCTTTTTCTTCCTTTTTCCTTTTTTTTTCTTTTTGTTTACTTATCTTTCACGTTTGTGTTTCTAATCTTTGCTGTTGATTCCGAAAGAGGGGTATGAAAGAAAATAAATAAGGCTCAAAGTGGTAATAAAGGATAAAGTGTTTAGATAGCAGAACAAAATGCCTTCGTCATTCCAATCTTCAAAACATGCCAAGCGCAAACAACGCAATTAAACAAACCATTTGTAACATCTTCTGATTGTGCTAGACTTGATAACCATATCCACACATTTTCTTTTTGTTAATTTTAAGTACCGTTGGACAACACTCTTCGTTACCATGAACGACCCCTGCCAATTTGGGGCAAACCTGCCGATACAGCATGATATATTTCCATAATATTGCTTTATGTTCTATCTGCCCCAGCTTCTCATGGTTCGGGCTTCAAATGATCTGTTATATTTCCCTCTAGTGCCCCTGTCATCTTCAAAATTATTTCAATGCTTCATGACTAAGCTGACTTTTAATACCATGTTGAAAATTACGTGTGCATGTCATGTCACTAAAGTCGACAGTAAAAGGACTGTAAGAGGAGAAGAGAACTTAAACAGAAATGACTAGGAATAGCATAAAACAGAGAATTGTATTAGACAGATGGTGAAAAAATTTGGACAACAAAACAAGCACAATAAACAACCCTCGAACAAACCTAGACAACACTAAACGAGCTACTACGACTAAACAAACTAGGCAAAATAAGAGGATAGAATGGTTTGAGTCACAAGGCAATATCCGAATTACAACCCTGAAAATAACCCAGACAACAGAAATGACAACAAAATAAACCACCAAGACTCCTCCCTATCTAGCCAAGAGACGGAGCGTCTTTCCAATTACTAAGAACGGCATCTTAGCCACTAAGTTTCGCATCAATATTGTGGACTTCAACATTATCAACTTTACCCAACAAGTTTCCAAGAGGATTTGCATGCTCTCTGTTATTGTCATTGACCACAATTACCCCTTCTTGAATCATTCTTTCTATTTCCCTTTTCAAAGAATGACAATCTTCAATGCTATGCCCCTTGACATTAGAGTGGTACATGCATCGTACAGTAGGGTCAAAGCCTTTTTCATATGGGTCTAGAGTATAGTCGAGGAGCGGCTCAATCAGGCCAGAATGCTTTAACTTTTCAATTTAAGCTTGTGTAGGACTCCCCGATTGGCGTGAAACTATTTGTTTGCCTTTGTTCTCCTCCATGCCCCTGTTTTCTATGGTTGTTGGGTGCTTGATAATGTTGTGAAGGCAAGAATGCATTGTGCGGTACTGGCGCTTGCCATAGGGAGTGACCTGGTGGTTGGACACATGACCGGACATTGTTCGGAGGATAATACTGAGGTGGATTATGTAGAGATCGGGGATAGGTTTGGGGTTGGAGTTGAGGCTGATTGTAGTGGTAAGGTGAGCCTCGAGGTATGGACCAAGTTATTGAATCAACCATTGTCGCGTCCTCTCTCTTCTTTTTCCCAACCTCTCCTATGTCGCCCTGAATAGCCTGAGTGGTTGCCTTGATAGCCGAATAGCTCATGATTTTATTTAACTTGAGCCCTTCTTCTACCATGCCCCCCATTTTCACTACTTAATTAAATGACTTCCCTACAGCTGAGACCAGATGGCCATAGTAGGTAGGTTCTAAGGCCTGTAAGAAATAATCCACCATCTCACTTTCTTTCATTGGGGGATCTACTCTTTCTGCTTGCTCCCTCCATCGGAAACCATATTCTCTGAAACTTTCACTGTGCTTTTTCTCCAGTTTAGTCAAGGATAGTCGATCTTGAATGATCTTAAGATTGTACTGGAAATGACAAGCGAATGCTTAAGCCAGATCATCCCAGGTATACCATCTTCCATGATCTTGCTGTGTGTACCATTCCAATGCTGATCCGCTCAGACTCTGACTGAAGTAAGCCATTAATAACTCATCTTTTCCTCCTGCTCCCTTCATCTTGCTGCAAAACCCTCTTAAGTGCGCCACTGGGTCACCGTGCCCATTGTTTGGGCATCTTGAATCCCGCTGGTAATTGTACGTTTGGAAATAAACATAGGTCTTTGTAGACTACGCTCACCTGACCTCCCAATCCCCGCATATCTCTGAATAACTTCTCTAGGATTTTCACTTTTCTGAACATCTCCTCTTGTTCAGGATTTTTGGATGGTTTCTCCACTCCTATCGAGAGGTCAAAATGGAGTATAAGAGTATGGTTCAGGAGCTTTGAAAGTGGGTTCCGGGGGGTAATATTGGTTGTCTTGGACCGGGAACATAGGCTCGCTAGAGGATGTGTGAAGTGCAGCTGGTGAAGATGCCACGAAAATCGATGTGATTGGAGGAGGAGGGTATGGAATTGGTTTTGGTGGTGGAGCTTTGTGGTGTGTGAGAAGTGGTTCCCTGGTAGTGTTGATAGATGGGAAAACTTGGGAATGAATCAGAAACAAGCTGTTCCGAAGATTGAGCCGGTGTCGGGATGAAGGTAGGGTTAGCAGGATAGGCTTGTGGTGATTGTCCTTTGGTCCAGGCCTGATACATTTCGGCCATTTGTTGCTTCAATTTGTGCATCTCCTCTTTCATCTTATTGACATCCAACTCTTCTACCTCGACACTTGTGTCTACATATGGGATAGACATGATTTCTTCTATTTCTCTTTTGGATCTGATTTGGTAATGGTAGTTTGCCAGTATGCTTAGGTAAACTAATTGCTTGAGTTATGGAGCATCAACAACAAACTTGTCGGTGATTAGAGCTTAATAGATAGGTAATCACACACTGGCATGCAATGCACCTAAGCAATTTAACCAGTTCAATCATGTATTTGCTTGGTTGCTTGTGTCATCCCGACTTTAATTATGACCTCTCTTTTATTGACACTAAACCTTCCTTTATTTGATTCTCTTTTATTTTATTTTTATTTTTTTTATTTTTAGTTGTGGTCGAATCTTATGGAGATTGCCTACGTATCATGTCCCCTGCATGAATCAGACCGAGCGTAGTTCTGGCGGATAAATAAAAAATTAGATTTTTTTTTTCAAATTTTCCAATAAAAAACGTGTTTATTACAACGACACATTTTATTACAAGATTAATGAATTCTAAAAGACTCTAACATCAAAATGGCAATACAGTCTAAAATAGACTAACAGACTCTGACTGACAGAACTTTTTTTTTTAAATCACATTGTTTCTAAAAAATTTTTATAAAAATATCCGATTTTGTCAATACGGACTTTCATCACTTTCGAAGAAGATTTAAAGGCTGTGTTTGCTAACCGGCCAAATTTTTTGAAAAATGACCAAAAGCGATTGATCTCGCAAAAACGACCTTCCGACGTCCTTTTGGAGACATTCGGCTATTTTGGACAAGAATGACATTACCTTACTTATTGCAAAACTGTGATTTATTTACCCCTAAATTTTTTTTCAAAATAGTTAAACCCGATATGGATTGCCTACGTATCCCACATCTGCTGAAAATCAAACTTACGTAGTTCTGCCGGACCAACTATATATTTTTTTTAAAAAAAGACAAAAAAGTTTGGCAGAGCTTTGCTATCTTTTTATTTTTATTTTTTGGACACTGATTATTCACAAAAAATAAGTGATTATTTCCCTCACAATTTTTTTTTATTCTCCTCTCATTATTCAATAGCCGGTCAACATGCAGATTCGAAGCAAATAAATGCACAAGTAGCAAGTAAGATGCATCAGGATGGTCATTTCATTTTTGGTACACCTGTCCTAGACAGACCCAACCCATGTGTTGAGTCTCCAAAGTCAAATGCACATGATGCAAACAAACGTTCCTACTAGGGATCCGGCATGAGGCTGAGTTATTCTAGGTTCAAAACCTGGGTATTTGTTCTAGACTTGTGTACTCGAGCGGACAACTCGAGTCGAGGAGGGGGCTACGTACCGGGAACCAAAAGGCCATCCGGCTTAGTAACTTGTCCGAGCCTCTTTCTTATTTTAAGGTATTGACATTAATAGAATAGGGAGTCTCGACCAGCGAGCATATTCCCGAAGATGAGAAGAGAAGGGTTTCGTAGCAGTTTATATACAGTTCAGATAATATCAAAGCAGTAAAAAGTAATATTTTGCACATTAGGCCCAAACATGTAATAAAATCAAATAATAAATAAAGCCAAATACAAAAATTATTACAAGCTCGAATTCTGAACCCTGAACAAAAACTTCTGGGTTCTTATCCACAGCAGAGTCGCCAGAGCTGTCGCACCTCCTTTTTACATACCCGAAGGTAGTACAAGGGAGTTTTTCCAATTAAAGTGACGTTATTCGAAATGGGATTATTTATTTGATTTTTTCTTCAGAGTCGCCACTTGGAATATTTTAATTGGTGTCCCAAGTCATCGGTTTATCTTAAATCCCAAATCGAGAAAAATTTCGACTTCCTTTTTGAAGTCTGCGGACCAAAAATTCTGAATAAGGAATTCTGTTAACCCAAGGGAATGTGTTAGGCACCTCCGGATTTCGTGGTTCTAGCACGGTTGCTTAAACTATCATAATTGGCCTATTATCTGATTTTAATACATGTTTAGCCTATTGCGCATTTTATTCCTTTTAAACCGCTTTTAATTATTTTAAAGAAGATTTCAACGTCATCTAAAATGAATCTTTGGACCGCGCCACATGAAATGCACCCGAAGTCCGAGACACATTTTATTTAACTTTGTGAGATTTGAATTTGGGTTACATGAAATGTGCACCCGAATTTAGGAAGGTAAATTATTAAAATAACGCGCCTAAAGCAAACTACACGTTTTTTAATTTTTGAGAGAGCCATGGAAAATTCAACTAAATGGCACAGCTCGATTCCTAAATGATTAAAATTAATTAAATGAGGGCCATGGGTTTTGAGATTTTATTTGGCATGGCACGCTTCAAATTATTCCAAAAGATTGCACTCCACTAAAGCAAACTAAGGATGTTCATATTTATTTCCTTCTAAGTTTGAGATTATTGCAAAGGCCATAATTTATGGATATGGAATTATTATTGAAGAAATATATGAGTTGAGATATTATGGACCTACCCACCCATGTTGGTATCAAATTTGCTATTGACTTAACATTCTTTAATTTGGATCCAAACTATTACATTGTTCACTCTTCATTGTTTAATACATCTTCATATCTTTTCCTACGAACTATTATCTCATTGGAGAAAGTTATTTTGTCTCTCACGATCTCTATTTTTGACGCTCTTCCTTCATTTTTTGCTCATATCTTTCAAGTTAGTAGATAACCAAAATATAATATACAAATCAAAAGGAAATATGGTGAAAGAAAAATAATGAAAACATTAGTTAAGAAAAGAATGAACCTTTTATAAATGAAGATCTTCTTCAATACATATGGAGAAAAAACCTTCAGATTTAATGTGCAAACGAACCACAATCAAAGGCAACGAGCGGAAACCTTCGAACCGAACTCGACTTCGACCTCTTCGGGCTAGTATTTTGGGCTATCTTTTAAATTGAGTTTGAAGCTTTTGGATTTGATTTTTGGTGTGATTTAACTCCTATTTTTGAGGTATTTTTTTGTCTTACAAAGGATGAGAATTGCTTGATTTTTTTTTTTGAAAGAAATAAACAAGAAGAAATAATGAAACTAGTAGAAATTTCCTTTAGCATAGAAGAAGAAATTATGTTCTCTATTCTCCCCTTATTTTTTTTCTCCCTCCTTCTCAAATTTTCTCTTCTATTTATAGCAAAAATTTCGAAATTTTTCATATTTTTTTAAAAATATTTTATTATTCTTTAATTAAAAAAATCTCAGTTACAAATTACTTTTATTTTTTTTATAAAAAGAAATCCCACCTTTCTTTACTTTTATTTTTTAAATTCTAATTTTAATTAATTTTATCTTATTTAAAATCTCTCTTTTTTCACTTTTTAAAAGAGAATTCCACTTTTTTAACTTTTCTTAAAAAAACAATCCACTTTCTTTTGCTTTTCTTTTAAAAATGCTACTTTCTTTTACTTTAAAATTTTTTAATTTTCAGATACCTTTATATTTATTTTTTAATTCCAACTTTCTTTTACTTTTTATTTTTTAAAAAAATTTCACAAAACTTTATTTTATTTTTTAATTTTCTACATTCTTTTACTTTTTAAAAGAGAATTCCACCTACTTTAATTTTTTTATACATATTTTTTATTCAAAACTTCCCTTTTTCTTAATTTTTAAATTACTCCCAAAAAGTAAAATAATAATAATATTTTTCGTATTTTTTTTATTATTTTAAAATAAAAATAAAAATAAAAATAAAATAATATTAATAGTAATAATTCACCTTTTAAAATTTTGTATTTTTACCCTATAATAAAAAGTGTAACAAAGTTAAAATAATTGTAGGTTAAAATCCCCTAAAGTATTTACATAGAAGAAATGATAAAAAATTAAATATTGTCAAAAATTAGGTGCTCACAACTTTCATATCATATTATTCTCAAATTTCTTTCTTTATATACTTTTCCGATTATCATAACCCGTATTCTTCTAAATTCTAGCTTTGGCTAAAAATCTATTTTTTTGTTAAACAATAAGTTGGTAAGTTGAGATTTATTTGGGACATTTGTAGAGCCGTCAATATGGGCTTGGCCCGTTGGGCCAGCCCAGCCCAGCCAGTGATTTAGCAGGGCTGGGCTAGAATTTTTGGAGCCCGTTTAAAAATGAGGCTTTTAAGCCCGCCCCGAGTAAGCCCGTGGCCCGAGAGGCTTGATTGAGGCTGGGCCGGGCCGGCCCGTGGGCCTAATAAAATATTTATTTAAAATATATAAAAAATAAA
>MU669582.1:4097-77980 GCA_026770625.1 Nicotiana glauca
CAATTATGAATTGATAATTCTTAGGGGTTGGGTTATTTTGGAGAATAGGGTAGCCTAAGTATTCTCCAAATGAATTGTATTCATTGAGAAGAGGTCAATCACTTTTTTTTGCTATATTAGTGTTGCAATTTTTGGAAAAGATTATCCTTGATTTATGGAGGTTGATGTTTTGACCTGAAAGCTCGCAAAAGAGTGAGAGGCATTTTTTGATGAAAATGCACTATTTCTCATTGCCATTAGGGTAAGATCGTCTGCAAAGAATATATCTGATAAACTCGAGCCTTGTTTACTAGGATAGAGTGGGTCCCATTGGCATATATCTACTTCATGGGAGATTAGTCTAGAAAATAATTCCATACAGAGTATGAATATGTAGAGGGATAGGGGGCAACCTTATCTAATGCCTCTGCTGGGCAAACAAAAACTCAGTAGTGGTGCCATTGACTAAGATAGCTGTTTTGCTGGTACTAATGCAATTCATGATTAGTGTGGTGATGGAAGGAGGGAATTTGAAGAATTTAAGTATACGATAAATAAAGGACCATTTCAATCAGTCAAAAGCCTTCTCTAGATCGATTTTTATAATCATACTAGCTTTTTTCCCCTTAGTATTTTTGAATTGGTTGAGAAGTTTCTGTATTATAATGACATTGTCACTAGTGTGTCTTCCCTTAATAAATCTGGCCTGCCGGGGGCCAATTAGATCATTTAGGAAGGGTTTCAATCTATTAGCAATAATTTTGGTGATAACTTTATAAACCGTATTGCATAAGCCAATGGGACGGAAGTTTTTTAGGTTGTTGGCATTATAAATTTTTGGAATAAGATAGATGTAGGTGTTATTAACATCTTCTGAAATGGAGTTGCTTTGGAAAATTTACTAACAAATATTGATAACTTATGGACCCACTAGTTTCTAGTATTTTTGATTAAAAAAAAAGGGTGAATCCCATCAGGTCCCAGTGCCTTAAAAGGTTTAAATGAAAATATTGCACTGGTGACCTCGGAAGGTAACAAGGGCATGTCCAAAGAAGTTAGATCTATGTTACTGAAACTGGTAGGACTATAAAGAATGTTTGTCCAGTTGGTAGAAATGTGAGTATTTTTGAAGGAATTTTTGAAGAATTCCTTTGTATGAGAAATAACTTCATACGGATCATTAATCCATTTTCCTTCCTTAAAGCTCGTTGAAAAAGTAAGTTTGAAATTGAGCTTCTGTAACACCTCGTACATTCGGACTAGGTGTGGATATGTCAAATGGGTATTAATTTGATATTTTAAACATATAGAGTCCTAGATGGATGATTATTGGTGAAAATAGTTGTTTCAGAATCAAGATGGAGAGTGAGGTGCATAAGATTCGACAAAATCGGCTAAGTTTACAAAAAGTCTGTCTTCCAGCAGCAGTTAGTGAAAATGTGTAAGGAATTGGGAAAACTCAAAATATGAAAGTTGTAGAACTTTGAAATAACTTTCCAAAAATATATTATATAGCCCGAACGGAGCTCTGTGTAAAAAGTTATTTCTATTTTAATAGTACACAACCACCGCGTCCGGACCACGACTGCGATCGTGAGGCAGTGTTCCTGCTATTTATCGCAGTCGGGACCGCGATCATGCCTACAAGGGCATGGTGGCGGACTTGGGGAGTCATTTTTGATGCCTTATTTTGTCCCCCACATCTCCAAAACATAAAAACTTGCTCTAGAAAGGAAAACTCTCAAAAACTTAACTCCTTAAGGGTCCCTCAACCACTCAAGGTAAGTTCTAATGGTGATTCTAAGTTAATTTCAATTTTCCAACATCTTATAAAAATGGTTACCCTCCATATCATTAGATATTCGATTGAGACATCATTGTTGAGAGAAGGAACCCTAGAACTCGAATTCAAGGGGATTGAACTTCAAATAAGTAATGTCTTCACCCTCTAATTGATTCTAGCATTGGTTTAATGATTATAAATCATATTTCATGAGATATGAGTTGATGAGTTTGATAGGAAAGCATGAACGATTATAGGTTTCGGGACCACAATCAGGCCTATAGGGGCTGTGGGAGTCATTTTTAAGCCCTATTTCGTCTCCCACAGCCCCAAAACATAAAAACTTGCTCTAGAAAGGAAAGCTCTCAAAAACCTAACTCCTTAAGGGACCCTCCACCACCCAAGGTAAGTTCTAATGGTGATTTTAAGTTAATTCTAATTTTTCAATATCTTATAAATATGGGTAAACCCTCCATATCATTAGATATTCGATTGGGACATCATTATTGAGAGAAGGAACCCTAGAACTCGAATTCAAGGGGATTGAACTTCAAAGAGGTAATGTCTTTACCCTCTAATTGATTCTAGCATTGGTTTAATAATTATAAACCTTAGTTCATGAGATACGAGTTGATGAGTTTGATAGAAACGCATGAATGATTATAGGTTTGGGGTGTTGGTTTTTGATTATTGGTTAAGGGTGTTGTTTACCTTATGGGTAAAAAAGAATAATGTTGATTATAACCATTTGAGACTTTAGAATTTATTTAGGAACAAGAAAATAGGTTATTGGGTGTAGAAACACCATTAATAAGGACTATGAAGCTTTATTTTCACTAAGTGTTGATAAGATGCTTAAGTTACCAAAACATGAGAATTATTGCTAATATGAAATCCTTTTGACTTGTATTGGTTTAGATTAAAGTTGAAAGGGTTGACAAACGTTGTATTATGCTCAAGAGAAGGAAGTTAAAGTATGTGAGTCTAACTCTCTATATTTGAGAATGTTAATGATTCTCCCTACACTACGTTTCTTTTACAATGTTACTAATTGCCTCAGAAATATAGTTTAGCCTAGTTCCTTGAATAGCTGTAGAACCTCTATTCTCTAGCTTCATAACTCGTTCACCACTTTCATTCTGAACATTGTGAGCTCAGTGCGTATTCAATATAGACTTGGGTTTGATGCCCCCTAGTCTTAGTAGATTACTTAGTATGCCATAAACAGTTGAAGTTTCAGTGTTCATAATCAGTTCAAAAATACATATCTCAGTCTAGTCCTATTCAGTATTCCGGTATTATGTAACTCACTGTGATCCAGTATTCCAGTATCATATAACTCAGTGCGATTTAGTATTTCACTATCACGTATTGTAGTTTGATTCTCAGTTCCTGAATGTGGAACACATGTATTTGGGTGGCCATAGTTTATATGTTTTATGCATACTTGGGCCTGAGGTCATAGTTTATGCTTTATGCATGTTTGGGCTTGAGGCCGTAGTTTATGTTTTATGCATATTTGGGCCTAAAGACATAGTTTATACTTTATGGACGTTTTGGCCTGAGGCCGTAGTTTATGCTTTATGCATACTTGGGTCTGAGGCCGTAGCTTGTGCACATATATATTGGGCCCGAGCTTATTCAGACAAACAGGTTGTTCATCATTCAGAAGAGGGAGTATTCATATCCTTACTTCATTTGTTCAATTTAGTTTTCCGTTATCATTTCAGTTATCGGTTATCATTTTAGTTATCGGCTATCAGTTTCTGTTTTAATAGTTATCATTTAGGTATCAATTATCAATTCTCAGTTATCAGCTTAGTTTCAGCATTTATAATTCTTTTTTTCAGTTGTTTTACATACCAGTGCAATTGAAATGTACTGACGTCCCTTTTGCCCAGGGTCTGCATCTCACGATGCATGTAATGATTTACAGGTTGGCGATTCAGAACGCTAGGATTCTCGTACCAGCTATTTGGTGATCCCTAGTTCTTTTGGGGCTTTATCATTACCCTACAGTCTTCAATATTTTCAGACAGTCAGTGTTTTCAGTATTTTATTAGAGGTTTCATAGACTAGAGTAACAGTTAGACAGAGTCGCAGGTTTTTCATATTAAGCTATGTTGGATACAAATATATTTCAGAATTATATTAGTATTTCCGCACTTTGATTTATATCATCCAGGCTTTCAGTATATCAGCATGTGTTAGTTTATCTTCCGCATTCAGTATTTTATGATATCACATGTTGATTCAGCCAGCCAGTTGGTTCGCTCGGTCGCATGTAGTCAGGCATCGGGTGTGTGTTACGTCCAGGCCCTCTTTCACCTCACAATTTACAAATGACTTAACTATCTCAACCCTAGCCAATTTACCTTCAACTAGAAAGACCATGTCCTTCCAATTGAGCTATTGCTTCTTCCTAAACACCTTCCCCCCTAATCCAATTCATTAAAGTCAGGCAGAGTTGATCGTTTTTACATACTTTTAATTCTTTTAATGTCAATTCATAGTTGACTGCTTGAGATAGTAGCAATATATGACTTTTTAGCAAAATAATAAATGAATCCAACAATGTTTTTAAACTATCATAAAAGAGAAAATGCTAGGTCGTCTAATTATTTGACTTTCATCAAATAAAAGATTTGAATGTTAACAATAACCATAGTAGTCCTCAGAATTACTTTCCCTGCATCAATTTCAATTAATAGTACAAGTTCAAGATCCTAAACAACCAAATGAAACTTTGAAGTCATTCATCGAGTTTATAGGTTAGATCAACACTAGACAGGAGAACCTCAAGTTTTAATCATTCAAAGGATTAATCCCTATAAAGGTACTATTATATTGATGCCACAAAGTTCATGTTTTTATTTTTATTTTTAAATATCCAACTTCCGCACTTTAATTATATTACCTGCTATTTACTATCTCTCATCCGTACATATTAAGTAACACCCAATACGGTTTAGATAAATAAAAATAAATCATATAACCTTTTTTTAATCTCTGGTGAAATTAGAACACTGATCTCCCATGATTTTTACTCACTTTGACTTTGTCATTCACTATGCCACACCTCATGGTGCCACAATATTCATGATTTTTGCAAGTTGCAAAAATTAAAAAAAGAAATAGATGGCCAAAGCCTGCCAAGGCCAAACTACAGAGAGAATGGAATACATACTGTCATACCACAATGGGTCTCTCTCATCTTTAACATACTTCAATAAAGTTTCTATAGTTTCAGAGGAATTCTCTAAATCATCAGTTGCAAGTTCTTTCTCTTTGCCTCAGCCATTCATGACTAGACACCCCCTTCCACTTGCCTCTATATTACAGCTTGTTTGAATGATTGTTATTTATATTATATCGTACTGTTACTTTAAATACAATATTTATTTTGATTGTAGCTTAAATTTTATTGTATTGTATTTTTAAATCCGTCGCTACATAGCAACAAAAAGTTTCACTTTATGAAACGACCGATTTGGTGCGGTCACATCGTTTCCTTATTTTTCCTCTCATCTTGCACTTCCTTAGTATTAAATAATCCTATTTTATCTTTTAACCTATATTTTTATATAATAATTTTACCTTGTATCTTACTTTTTCTTTATAATATTGCAAATTTATTCTTCATATTGTTGGTGTAGACATCATAAAACGACAACAAATAATACAATCTATTCAAACATTGTATACATCAAAATGATATAGTACAATGCAATTATATGCAATAGAATAGAATAAAATACAATAGATACATAAAAACCATCACTACTAGAAATCCGGTAAATATTGATTAAAAAAACGATTAACTTTGGTCAGTTATGGCCAATTAACGACCAAAATGCCACCAAATACGCTTCGACGGTATTTTGATCGTCAGTTTAATATACCGACCAAAGTTGGTCGGAAATTACCGACCAACGTTGCCGGTCAATTAAATTCAAAAAAAGATATTGCAAAAAAAAAAAAAAAACCCAACCAGAGTTGGTCGGTATATTCCGAACAAAGTTGGTCGGTATTTTAATTATGTAATCAAAAGATTCACCATCTGGGAATCAAACCGGGGTGTGTACTGTGACAAGATACTATTCTACCACTAGACCATTGGTTCATTTTATTTTAAGATTGTCTTTTTTTGTTGTTATATTTGTACTCTTTAATTGTATTTTCGCACGAACCAAAGTTGGGCGATTTTTTAAAATGACCGGTAGAATTTACCGACCAAAGTTGGTCGGTTTTTTTAATATTAATTTTTATTTATTTTAATTGCAAAAACCGGTCAAAGTTGGTCGGTTGCTTGAAAAATAAATTTTGCGGGACTCAAAAATAGTTTCCCGCATTTTTGTGCCAAAGAAAACCGACCAAAGTTGATCGGTTTCCTAAAAAAAAATAAAAAATAAAAAATAAAAATATTTTGAAAAACCGACCAATTTTGGTCGTTTTTTTGACCGACCAAAGTTGGTCAGTTTTTGCCGAATTTCTAGTAGTGCATCCAAACAAGATGTTAATTTGACCTTATCCCCTTTATTTTTCCACCAGGTGTCTGATATCTATATTGTGGCTCAACTAGATTCGGATTCGCGCCAAAAAATCTAACATTGAGGGTAAAGTACTCTCTAATAAAGACAACTATATACCCAAGATTCAAATCCGAAACATCTGATTAATGACAAAAAAAAAAAAAAATACTTACCAACCACTGCAAAGCTATCCCTTTCATTTCTCTCAACCATGCTATAAGGAGTTATTTTCATGCTCTTTTTTTTCTTCTTTCTCTATTGTATATTAATTTAATAATCTGAATAAAAAGGACAAAAAAAAAGGCTGGTCAAAAGAGTGAGTATATATATCTATGGAGCAATCCCAGCTATTAGGTCTCTTTTTCTTTATATTTGAGGGGTTCTATTCTTTTGATTAAAATGCCAGAGAGTATGTGGGGAAAGAACTGTTACTTATCAATAGATCATCTGCATGGTTATAAATAGGTGGGACTCTATGCGTCAGTCAATTGCTTTGGCACAATCTTGTTGATGGCAACTCTTCAATCCTTTAAAAAGATTTTGGTGCAAACCCTAGTAACAAGACAATATTTTTAGGGATTTTTTTTTTACTGATAATTTAAAAATACTTGTATATTAATGTCGATTAAAATTCTATTATAGGTAAGTAGCTACATTTAATATATTGTCGTAACCTGGAAAGGAGAGTGTGTACTTGTTGGAGTCGATCAACTTATACTAGGCATTTGTAATAAATTTATATATATATTTTTAGCTATTATTTTGAGAACTGCTATAAAGTGTCATTTTTCCTCTATGATAATGGTGAAAGTACGCTATATATAAGGTAAAATGATCTCGTACACCTACTTTGCAATTTGAATAGAAGAAAATGACCCTATACGATCTCATGTATTTTGTTATAGCTCACTTTTCTTATTTTTAGTGATTTTACCTAACACCATAATTTCCATGTGAAATTGCGGGAAATTTGGATTCATAATAATCCATTACAAATATTATTTTTGTTATAACAAATCACTGTTAGGCAACTATAAATTAGCCTACTGTAATATTTCAAAGTGAATGCACTACTGAGTTGTCGCCGAGTTTTGGTCCAATAAACGAATTGGCCCTTATATTTTTATTCAACATTACAGTATCCACGGCCCGGCCCATTAGAATTTGTGGCAGCAATGACCAGACCAATATTTTTTTCTTCTTTTGTTTGGTTCTAGTTTTAAGCTTCTCGACGTGAATAAAATCGTAAGGTAGGACAAGTTGTTAGACTGATCTTATAACCCGTTTGGCCAAACTGTAAAAATTAATTTATTTTGAGAAGTATTTTTTTTTTAAAAGTATTTTTCTCAAAAGTACTTTTGGTGTGAAGCAGTTTGTGTTTGACTAATTAGTTTGAAAAGCACTTCTGACCAGCAATTAGTGTTTGGCCAAGCTTTAAAAAATTGCTTATAAGTGTATTTTTCTCAAAAGTGATTCTCAAAAAAGTGCTTTTGTAGAGAAATTACTTTTTTCTGCTTCTCAAAAACTGCTTCTGCTTCTCCTCAAAAATATTTTTTTCCTTCCAAAAGCTTGGTCAAACCCCTCAATTTTTGGCCAAAAATGTTTTTGACTGGAAAAAAAAATACTTTTGGCCAAAAAGAAGCTTGGCCAAACAGACTCTTAGTGACATTTAGATGATTCGTTCTCACAATTCAGTATTATATCGGTTTTACACCGTTGTCTAAGGACAAAAATATTACTTACAGTTGATTCAAGTAAAAAAAATCAAATTGGCAATTTGGCACACAATAAGAGCGTGATGGATTTTAAATAAAATAAAAATTATATTTTATTGCATTTTAAGGAAAAGGATTTTTACCTTCATATAGACTATTTAAAACTTTATTTCTCCCTACTCAAGTTTCAATTTAATTACATATGGATATATAATTTACCAATTATATATACTTTAGGAATTAAATGAATATCCTCATTTATATTAGAAATTGAATAAGAAATCAATTGCTTTCCATCCTTAATTCTATAGCTGTACAACGAGACGGGACGAAATTAACGGGACGTGACGATATTTAAGCGGGACGGGACGAAACGGGACGGGACAAACGGGACGAAACGGTCGTCCCATCCCGTCCCGCTAACAAACTGGACGGGACGGGATGGGACGGGACGGGTTCGTGGACCTTAAGTGTATTTTTTTTAATAAAAAAAATCTAGTTTTTTGAAAATTACTATATTTTTAAAGTTTGCAATGGCTAGATTTTTAACTTATTTAATAAACTTAAATGTTACTATGTTAAAACGAAAATTAGAAAACTAAATAAAGAATTATAAAATATTAAAACAAAAGACTTGTAATAAAATATTCTAGTAAATATAAATTTATAAAAGAGTTATAATTTATTTAAGACAATTCATAAAAATAATTCGACGCTTAGAACTTTTTATTTTATTAATAGAACTTTCAAATCTCAAATACAAATATAATTCTTTTGAAGAACATCTAATCTACGCAACCACCTTCTAGGAAGGGTTCTGTTTGAACTAGGCTTCTTAGTAGCCAATTACAAATTATCATACTAATATTTGTAAGCTCCTATATAGCTTATTTGTAACTTATCAATAATATCTCTCGGACATTCTACTGGAATTGACAATGTTGATTGATGTCCCATGAGCTCCATGTCGTCATCGCTCCCAATGGTTAGTATCTCATTGTCTTCTTCTTCTTCTTCCCTATTGGTTAATTTTTCAAAACCAAGATTTCTTCTTTTTGAATTAATCCAATCTCTGAATAATACGGAAATCTCTAGACCGTCCTCCGCTAATGAATGTCTATGATCTCCAATTTGAAATCTTGCCGCTCTAAAAGCACTCTCCGATGCTACTGATGATGCTTGAATAACCAGGATATCTCGGGCCATAATTGAAAGTGTTGGAAAAGCTTTGCCACGCTCCCTCCACCATGACAAAAGTTGTTCCTTTCCTTCTTCGTCTTTAATATTTTCCAATCCTTGATTAAGATAAGAATCAAGTTCATCATCAATAGAGAAATCAAAACATGTTATATCATCAATATCTTCACATAAAACTTCGGCTCCAGAATTAGAATTAGAAGTAGCAGTTTCAGTACCAGTTGTATCCATAGATTTATATTTATCAAACATTGATCTAGCATAAGAATATATGCTAGCTTGGCAGCTTTCGAGAGATGGTTGTTCATTTTCTTGAATTTCTAAATTCTCATAAATTTTACGAATAAGTCCCTTTGCACATCTTAGTTTTAAAGATGGGTTAAGTAGATTAGTAATTAAATAAACTTCGGGAATATAGAAAAAATACTTTTTAAATTTTAAAACCATTTCTTTAATGGCCGGTGCATAAGTTGAATTTATTTTGTACTTACCAAATACAACAAAAATTCCACAAATATATCATAATATTTGTGTAACAGTAGGATAATATATACTAGAAAATTATTTTCTGGCGGGACACGGGATGAGACGCGGGACGGGATGGGACAAAGTGGACGAAATGGTCGTCCCGTCCCGTGTCCAGTTTAACATTGGCCCATCCCATTTAACTTGAAGCAAGACGGGACGGGACGGGACGGGGACGGGACGGGGACGGGGACGGGACGGGACGGGACGGCCCGTCCGGTTGGACAGCCATACTTAATTCCTTATTCTCTCTCCCTCCCTCTCTCTCTCTCTCTATCTCTCTCTCTCCGTGTGCGTGTATGTTCTTTCCCCAATTTTTCTTCACATAGAGTTTTAACTTAGCAATTTCCTTTCATGTTGCTCAATTGGTGATCAAATTGAAATTGTCAATCAATAAATTTGAAGGCGTTTGACTCTCCATCATTGACAACCATTAAAAGCTTTGAAGCTTTGAGTTCGAATTTGAATTTTTAAAAATCATTATTTATTTGAATTTGGTGTTGTTGCAAATAATTGAGAATATTGTTTGGAGTTTATATCTCAATTTAAGGGTGTTTGGTGAAGATTAAACTTGATTTGAGCTGAATTTCATATTGAAACTCGAAGAAGAAGAGCTCGAAGAAGAAGAAGAAGACATAACATACAATATACTTACGAAATTATAGTATAATTGTATGTAAATTATATTTTGTTGTAGTTATATATTTTTTTATTTGAATGTTGTATGAAAGTTGAACAATAATTGTATAATGTATGAATCATTGCATAGAATTTATATTTAAGTTATCAATACAATTTTTGTACATTAAGTTATTAATATGTATCAAAATTGTATTAAGAGAGTAAGTTCTGATTGAAATTTTAGAGAGGAAGAAGCACACACCACAAATAAAATATATACAAATCAGATACAATATACATACAAAGACATATTGTATAAAATTTGTATTTAAAGTGTATGATATTGTAGTTGTATATAATTGGGTAGAAATAATATATGAAAGTTGTATATAAATTGTAAATAAGTTATATAATATATAATTAGTTGTATGAAATTTATTTTTACAATGTATAAATCTGATACAAAATATGCAAAAGACATATTGTATAAAATTTCTGTAAAAATTGGATTTAATCTGTATGATATTGTAGTGGTATTTAACTGGGTGAAAATAATGTATGGAAGTTGTTAATAAGTTGTATAATATATAATGGCTATGTATAAATCAAATACAAAATATGCAAAAGACATATTGTATAAAATTTATATAAAAATTATATTTAAGTTGTATGATATTGTAGTTGTATTTAAGTACACACCATAATTGTATAATAAGGTTTCAAATTAGACATCGTAGATATGTCGATTATGATGAGAAACATCAGGCGGAGAAACTAATAAGCGCAGAAAATGTGACCACGAAAAAACATGGCAAAGATAAAGCATCTACATAGATTCCCCCAAAAGTAAGACTCTTTTGTAGAGTATAAAATTGCTCGTGAAATTGAATAGTACAAATTCTTGTTGTTTTGCCTCTCAGACGTGGCATGATTTTGGCAATCCAAAAAGGGAGTATGATCTCGCCCCTTCCAGAGCTTCTGATAAATGTAGAACGAGTAGAGAAGCAAGAATTAGTTTGTTTATTTCAATTGCACATGCCATTGATGATTTGTGTTGTAATTTATACATTGCCTCAGTGGGATTTTCTCGTTCTCAGGTTCGAGTGTTAATGGTTCCAGTAAAAAACCATTTCACGTTCAGCTTCAGCTTTGAGTCCGATGAGTTTGTTACAGAAAAATAGAAGGAAACTTTTGAAATATGTCTTATTATAATGTAATTTTTTAAGGATAAAATAAAAAGACCAAAACAATTAGCAAACAGAAATACCTAAATATAAGTTTGATCCGGAGGAAAGAGGGGAGAGATGAGAGAAAAAAGGAAAATGGTATAACTAAATCATTTGATTGAAGATACTAATAATGGATTGATAGCCTTCTAAGGTGAATTGTATATATTTTGTAGTTAAAACGTGTTTAGGTAGGGTAAATACAAAAACTTGGATATTTTTCATAATAAGGTTTCAAATAGTGTATAGGAACGAAAAAATCTCACACGAAAATGAGATTATTTGGTGCTCACCTAGTATTTATAGTCCGTTTTTTATTCAACTAATTCAATTTCATTTTGCATAAAGACATTAAAATAAATGCTCCTTATCAAGATTTTTTCATTATCAGAAATCGAATCGAAATTTAAGGGACATGAGTTGAAGAATGCACCCATATATATATGATTTTCTCGTTATTATCTGCAAGCATGCTCAATTGATGAAGCCATCGGAGCAAAAAGGTAAAGAACATATAACAGTTGCTAACCCATTTTTTTATACTACAACAATGAGTTATACTCATATATGGCTGCAAACAGATTCAATGCTTCTGAAAAACATAATTGAGGGATCATGGAAGCCTCCTTGGTGCATTGTAGATCAGGTAGATGAGATACTGAGGTATAAGGGTGAATGTAACTTTAAAGTGACTCACATATTCAGAGAAGGGAATACTTTAGCAGATCACTTAGCAAATTATGCTATGGAAGTGGGAAATATTGAATGTCATGACTTCAGGGATCTTGACCTTCAAGGTAGGAGGATAGTTTATGAATACAAGCTGCAATGTCCATATTTGAGAGTCAAAGTTGCAAGAAAGTAAGGAAAGAAGAAGAGCCTGGGGGTGATGGGGAGTCAGGAGCTTTTGTTGCATTTTCCATGCTCAAATTTATCTAGAGGAGAGCATGGAGATGCAGTTTTCTACTAACTTTGTCGTTGTTTTTGCAGGTACAACTTTTTTTTAATCTATATTCTATTCTTTAAGGGCCTCCCAGATGTTGGTATTAGTACTTGGTGCTCAGTCCATGGGGGGGGGGGGGGGGGGAGACTAAAAATAGGAAGACCGCAATTCTTCATAGAAATACTGTGGTACGCAGTCACCTATGGGAGCTACTTAGAGGAATCATAGGGCTGTTGAGTGAAGGTAATAAAAATGTTACTAACACTCCAACATCACATATAGGAACCTGCAAGATCTATCAATCAGTTAACACATGGAGAGCGCAAGTGAGCATATGCAAAAGCTGCAGTTCTAGGGATAATCATAACTGGAAATCCGAGAAACTTCTAAGTGTGGTTGTTGAGTTTCATGGCCTGTTGTTTAAAATGACACACAAGTCTACTAGGACAAATAACCATACAGGGAGCCAGGCAAAATACAAGGAAGAAATCAAATTTCATGAGGAAACAGTCGCAGCCATCTTGCATGATCAAATCCTTAGGGAGAAGATCATGAAGATAAATTTTTACACTAACAAAGTTTGTTTTTTTGCAGGAAACATTACTGTGGCTATGCCTCACCTCATGAGGAACCTGCAACTCATGGTATTAGTTGTAACGACCCGATCGGTCGTTTTGAGCTTTTACACTTTGATCGCTAGTTCTCCAGCATGACTTGCCCCGTATGATGTATTATGACTGATGTAGATTGTTGGTTTTTGATTTTCACGGAAATCGGTATGAATTTAAAAGAACGGTCTCAGTTGAAAGATTTGAATTTGAAAGGTTTGACCAAGAGTTGACTTATTTGAATATGAGCTTGGATCGGAATTTTTATCATTTGGTTAGCTTCGTTGGGTGATTATGACTTAGAAGCGTGATCGGAATTGGTTTTTGGAGGTCCGGTGTAGAATTAGGCTTGAATTGGCGAAGTTAGTATTTTAGCGAATTCCGGTTGATAGGCGAAATTTTGATATAGGGGTCGGAATGGAATTCCAAGAGTTGCAGTAGCTCCATTATGTCATTTGGGATGTGCGTGCAAAGTTTCAGATCATTCGGACGAGGTTTGGTATACTTTTTGATCAAAAATGTGTTTTTAGAGCTTTTGAAAATTTTAAGGTTGAATTCGATGAAAAAGTTTGTGTTTTGATGTTGTTTTGAGCGTTCCGAAGATTGGAACAAATTTGAATGATGTTTTAGGATTGGTTGACATGTTTGATTGAGGTCCCAGGGGGCCTCGAGTGAGTTTTGGGGTGGTTCCGGACCATTTCTAAGCTATTTTTAACTACTAGTTTTTGTCTACAGCAGTGTTCTACGCGATTGAGGAACAATGGACGCGATCGCGATGAGTAAAATGCGAGAAATTTGCCAGTGCTTCGTGATCGCGTACAGTGCTTCGCGATCGCGGAGAAGAAATATTCGGTTGCGTTGATCCCATTTCGGAAGCTTATATCTCACAATCTATAAGGAATTTGGAGATAATCCAAAAAAAAAATTTTAGTCCTTTGTGTCTAGTTTTCAGAAATATAAATTAATTGGAATTTAAAGTTGTGTAAAAAAGGTTATGGTGGTTATAATATATGCTGCCCGGGAAGGTTTCTAATACATAGGGCTGAATTTGGAAGCTTATATCTAGTAATGTATAAGGACTCAGGAAATAAGAAACATATGAACTTATAGCCCTATGTGTCTGGTTTTCAGAAAATCAAACTATTTATAATTTGAAGTTGTGTGCAAAAAGTTATGACCGTTATACTGGAGGCTGTCCGGAAGAGCTGGGAACTATTCATCGCGATCGCGAAGCATTGTCCGCGATTGCGAAGGGTAAATTATGGGCTGAGAAAAGTTGTTCTTCCCGATCGCAAACCATTTTCAGCGATCGCGAAGAGTAAATACCTGGGCAAAAGGTTTATTTCATGGTTTCGGCCATTTTTAACATTTTTGAACCAAGGGAGCTCGGATGAGGCGATTTTTCGAGAGATTTTTAAAGAAAACATCGGGGTAAGGGTTCTTAACTCAATTTTGGTTAGATTACTCGAACCCATTGTTATTTTTAACATGTAATTGGTGATTTTTAGTAGGAAAAGTTTGAAAACCCTCTTGGATATATTTGAGGATTTGAGGGTCGAAATGTTATCGGAAATTAGTAATTTTTGTATGGTTAGACTCGTGGTTGAATGGGTTGTCGGATTTCGAGATGTGGGCCCCATAGGTAATTTTGAGTTAAATTTTAGATTTTGTTGGAAAATTAGTATTTTCATATGGAATTAATTCCTATAATTAGTATTGATTGAATTGAATTAATTGTGACCAGATTCGGGTCGATTGGAGGCCGATTCAAGGGGCAATGACATTTCGGAGAAGGATTTTGCTCGAATTGAGGTAAGTAATGATTGTAAATACTGTCCTGAGGGTTTGAAACCCCGGATTACACATCGTTGTGTTACTTTGTGGTGACTTGCACGCTAGATGATGAGCGTGAGGTAGAGCACCGTTGGGGATTGTGACCTAGTCCTCCCCGAACGAATATTTTAATACGTATTTGATAGTTAATTGTTTGATATTATAATATTTTGGGCTATATGCCATGTTTGGGGCCTTGTGCCTACTTGTTGAGACCCTTAGGAGCATTTTTACTATTTTCCTCACTCTATTTGTTTGAGAGCATATTCTCAGTCATGTTTTACCTGGTTATTGCTCAAACCTGGCTTTATCACTATATTTTTAAAAATGTGGAAACTATTTTGGGCTGAGTTCCCTATTTTACTGAGATAGACTGAGAGTCTGATGGTGAAGTTAAATGACTGAGAGAGGCCAAAGGCCTAGTTGTGAGGATTATATATCTATGGATCGGGCTGCACGCCGCAACAATATATATGTATATATGTATACGGATCGGGCTACACGCCACAACAATACTTATATGGATCGGGCTGCACACCACAACAATACTTATATGGATCGGGCTGCAAGCCGCAACGATACTTATATGGCTCGGGCTACACGTTGCAGCAATATAGCGCTTGGGCTGTAGGAGAACCTCCGGAGTCTGCACACCCCCAGTGAGCGCATTCGACTATTTATATGGATCGGGCTATACGTCACAGTGATGTATGGATCGGGCTGCACGCCCCAGTGGTTACTTTGATTTTAGTTACTGTGAGAGATATATGTATCGGGCTGCACGCCGCAGCGGTTATTATATGGTACCTATTGAGCGTGAATGCTGAGTGTAAGTACCGATTGGTAAGAGTTGAGTCACGAGTGACTGAGAGGCTAGTCCGAGAGGCGATAGCTATATACATGCATATGAGTGATGCTTTGCCTGAGAGGCCTGTTTATGAACTTATTGATTTCACTCCTCTTAAAAGTGAGTTTCTATCGAATATGTCGATTTATTGACTATTTTCACTCATTTTTATATTGAGCCTCTATCTAAATGTTGAACAAATATTTTAAAAACAACTTTTATTTAAACTGGAATTTATGAGATGTTCAGAATTTAACCACTGATTTGGCATTGGTTATTTCTACTGAGATTTTCAAGTTATGAGGTGTTATGATTACGGTTTTGCCCGAGGAGCCGATTATAGTTTCCATCTTTTATTACAAATGGTATTAAACCCCTATTGAAATTGCTAGAAGGTATTTTAAATGATTTGTACCAAAAAGCTGGATTTAAAATGAGACGATTGACTCGTATTATGATTTGAAAGCCTGATGTGCTTATTGAACCTAATGTAAAAATGTGGATTCATTGTTTCCTACTCCTCAGTCTTTATTTACTCTTATTACTTACTGGGTTGAAGTACTCACATTACTCCCTGCACCTCGTGTGCAGATCCAGATATATCGGAACCCGTTAGCGGGTGTTGATTACTCAGACGCGGAGTCATCGGAGTTAGCAAGGTGGCTGCATGATGTTCGCGACACCGTTTTTTCCTTTCTCTCATTGCTATTACTGTATTTAGTATATTTTTAGACTTTTGTTGTACTCAGGCCTTGATAGATGCTCATGACTAGTGACACCCCGATGTCGGGCTTGTATTCTTATTCTGCACCGTTATTTCAGAGTTTTATTATGAAATATTATTTAATTAAAGGCTTATAAATGAATTTTAATGATTAAAGGGTTAATGTGAGCGTTGTGTCGACTGGCCTTGTATTCACGAGAGGCGCCATCACGACCGGGCTGGTTGGGGTCGTGATATTAGTACAATGTACTCATTCTATTGCAGGCAAATCATGGGTGAGCATAAGTATAGCAACATCGTTAGGAAAGGGCATCTGCAAGGCCCATACTCATCTGCATTTTCATGCACGCATCAAGATTTGGCCAAGATTTCTGTGTAATGTAGCTGTATTATGGGGAAAAAATCCAAATGCAGATTCACCTTACATTAACACAGGAATCACATAAGACAATGAGGCCAGTCAGCAACTTAGGGATCAATCGCGAAATTGAGCTCAAACAATACAAACAGGAGCTAATCTGGAAATCCATAGGGCAATCTTGGACACAACTTATGGACAAGTATAGAACACAAGGGGCTAGCATCACATCACATCACCACAACAGGACATACCAGGAAAGAATTCATGGGAGGAAATCAACAAACAACAATTGGCAGTCAGGCAAAAAGGAGTGGAAAGAGGAACCAAGTGGAATTTTTTGTGGACAACATTGGGCAGAAAAGAAAAAAATCTGGAAAATTGTTATATGAGCATTGGATATAGCAGGAATAAGGATCATTGTTTCAGCATCTGGGTTACAATAATGGCAAGACAACATCAAGAAAAGGAAGATAACGTCATTAGTGTAGAGGAAATAATGCGAGTACACAAGAACAATGTTTTTAGTAGTTATATCTCGACTAGTGTAGGTATTTCTGATTTTGTGATACCTATGTTGAGCTCAATACTCATATTAGTAATAGGCTTGAGGTAGTTTTACAAATTTTACGCATTTCAATTAGTAAGACCTCATGACAAACTATGTTGTTTTTTATTTTATTATATATATAAGAACTAGTCCTAGGCAATACACCTAGTGGATTGCAAAAAAAAGTATATGAAAGGATAATGACGTGACCCAAGTGGTGTATAAATAAAAGTCCTAATATTAAATACTATGTGTGTGGATAAGTGAGGACCAATAACAATTAGCCCGTGATGGATAGTCACTCTTTATAAACAGAGGACAACCAGCTTTCTTACGACTTACATGTTTGCAATTCCAATACTTGATTTCTTTCTTAATTACAGCTTGAGGACCAAAAGGATTATGAAACTGACCTTGGTTAACACCAGGCTTATTAATATGACCAGTATTACCACATGGATGATGAGACTGACCATGTTTCTTTTTGTGAAATTTGGGTCCACCTTTCTTTTATAGGAGGGATAATCAACTGATCTAGACGAATTAACAAAGTTCACCACACCCTCAACTTTCTCCTTTTGGATCCTCCCTTCTTTTACCACACAAACAGTAATAAGCTCATCAACACTCCACTTATTTTTATTTATTATAGGTTCTCTTAAGTTGCTTAAACTGCTCAAAAAAGAACCTTAGGGATTGGTGAACAAAAAAATCATCGGTAATGGTTACACTAACAATTGCATCTTCCACCTTAAGGATAGGATGATTTTCTTGTTCACCAATCCTAAGGTCCCTTCCTGAGAAGTTTAAGGAACTTATGACAACGTATAATGCACAAAAAGATAAGTGGAGTGTTGATGAGCTTATTACTATTTGTTGAGGGTGTAGTGAACTTTGTTAGTACGTCTAGATCAGCTGATTATCCCTATTATAAAAGAAAGGTGAACTCAAATTTCACAAAAAGAAACATGGTCAGTCTCATCATCTAGGTGGTAATAATTGTCATATTAATAATCCTGGTGTTAACCAAGGTCAGTCTCATAATCCTCTTGGTCCTCAAGTTGTAATTAATAAAGAAATCAAGTGTTGAAATTGCAAACAGGTAGGTCATACGAAAGCTGGTTGTCATTGAAAAAGAAATCAGGTAATCTTTTGGCTTTTGTATGCTTTGAAACTAGTCTTGTTCATCTTCCTTTGAATTCCCGGTGGTTGGATAGTGGTATAACTGTACATGTAACCAATAACTTGCAGGATCTGGTAAGCAAACAGAAGCCAAAAGAGGATAAAGCCAGTGTTGTTATGGGCAATGAACTCAAAGCAAAAGTAGAGTTCATAGGGACATCTATTTTACCTTTTAAAAATAATTCTACTATTCGTTTAGAAACTACTATTTTTGTACCATCTATGAGACAGAAATTAGTTTCGGTTTCCCTTTTGAAAAAAGGTGGTTATTCATTTCAACAAAATAATGGTATTATTAAAATTTCCTATTGTCACGCCCCGAAATCCGAGAAGCGCTACCGGCGCTCAACCGGGTAAACCCGACTGAGCAAGCCTGGCAGGTTTCATGCATACTCCCCAGCCCAACTAATATTTAAATATTTGTTAATCAACTTCTATCAACATATAATTAATGATTTCCATTTCAGTTTCATTAGCAACATTATTTCGCCACTTTAAGGGTATTACAAGTTATAAACTTATATACATCAATATTTCCATTTTAATTTCCAATACCCAACGCTACCCACAACCTGTCTACGGAACCTCTAAATATAACCGAAGAATAATACAGAAATACCGGCAACAAGGCTCCGGCTATACCTTATATAAACACAGAAAAAAAAATTAGACTCTGGGAAGAACAGCGGCATAAGCCACGCAAGGTCCCGAGGGGAAAGGGGGCTCACCAATACAGTTGACGGAAAACAGAGGAGGTGCTACTGCCGGTGGACTGGAGTGCCTGCTATAGATCCACCTACAATCATAACACGAATGTAGCGCCCCCGGCAAAAGAGACGTCAGTACATGTGAATTGTACTGGTATGTGTAACTAAATACCATTTTACTAGAAAGAACTATCAAATAGATACAAGCAATTAATACTGCAAATCGAAGAAACAATTCATATAATTCTTCATACAATTTCCACAACACAGATTAGGGCAATTCTGTCACATGTTCACCACTGTTCTCATTACCACCGCCATCTCGAGCGGAGTCCGGTCACGACCCGACCAGTTAGGTCACCTCATTGGAGGCATTACTCTCAATCAATAATTTATTTCCTTTATTCGGAATTCAACATCAGCACATTACCACCATGTGTGCGGCATGGTGTCCAATCATGACCCGATCGGCTAGGTCACCTTATTGGAGGCATTACTCGATTCTCATTTGTCAACAACTTCAAATATTTAGTCGACACATATCACAACAATTCCTGGGCACTCATGGCCACCACCATCACATCATTTTTCCTTTCCAACATTCGTTTTACAAGTTATGATCATAGACACACATACCAAAGATAACTCAAGTTGCAATCACAAATAGTGAGCACATAGCTAGCATGAATAATTCTTTGTTTCAGTGTCGGCTTATAGCCCAAGTATTTCAACAAATAATTATACTTTTCATCATTCTCTAATTATCAAGATTGGCACGTTATTCACATTGAGGCACATCCTTCACGAATATGTATAGATATATGTAAATCAATTAATTTCGCAATAACAATCAATACATTAGCCAATTCAACTCTTACCACACGTTCATAAGCACCAACGAAGCTCGATTTCTAATAAAAGGGGGTTTTAGCCATATATACCTCAATAAAGCTTTTCCTTACTCTTTTACAAATTTCCAAAACTCTTAGCGCTTCGATCTATGGAGAAAGAATTTGAAATTAAATTGAGAATTAGAGACGAAACTGAAGTTCTAGATTGGTTCGAGCATATCATCAAACACTAAAGGTGCACTATGATCTTAGGCCCCTTTTTGTGAGGAATTTCTATCATTTTGTAACCCCAATTGCCTCCTTTTTAATTTTACTACTTTTCAATACTCTATGGTGGCATGCATGCAAGAGATTCATTCTCATACCCATGAATTACTTCCCTAATGACCCCATATGGCTAAGTATACAAATATGAGCTGAGGTGATGGAGCCTTACCTCTTGGGATGAAGATTCAGGAGCCTTCACTTGATTTTCTTCAATGATTTAGCCCAATCTTATGAAATAAATTGATGGGAGACTTTTCCTCTCTAAGAAACCTCTTCCTCTCTCTAGGAATGCTCAGAAGAATGTTCAAAATGAGCTAGAACACCAATTATATCGATAAAAAAGTCGGGTTAAAAATTAAAAAATTGAAGCCCCGAGTCAACTATGCGGTCGCATTTGCGATCGCAGAGTAAACATGCGGTCCGCATAATGGACCGCAGAATGTTCCCCCAAAAATTAAACATTCTGACTCGGTCTGCGGTAAGAATGCGGTCCGCATTCATGTTCTGCGATCGCAAAGTGCACCGCAGAACTGACCCTTGCACAAGTCAAAGGAAAATATGCGGCGACTATGCGGTCCGCATTTCGACCGCATTATTGACTTCAATTTTAACCAACATTCTGCCTTACTCTGCGGCAGATATGCGGTCCGCATTTCGATTATGCGATCGCATTCTGGACCACATTTCTTGTATTTTTCTAGAAACTTATTCTTGACTTTTTAATACATTATTCAATTCAAAAAGGTCCGCACCGCGACGAGCCTATTTACTAATTTCTAACACATGATCCTAACTTGGCCCCACGAGATCCGGATTTTTGAGTAGGGATTTCACGGGGCCTTACACCTATGATTCATATATTGTTGTTGATGCTTTTTAAGTGATGGTCTATATCACTTGAATGTGTTGTGTGAAATTTTTTCTGCAATGTATGTTAAAAATATTGCCCACAAAAGATCTGCTATGAGTACAATATTTTACATATTATGGCATAGGCGTCTTGGTCATATTTTTAAAGAAAGAACTGAATGATTGGTATAGGAAAATATTTTACATGTTCTTGATCCAAAAGATTTTGAAACTTGTGTGGATTGTGTTAAGCGTAAAATGACCAAGGTTAAGAGAAATGGTTCCACTAGGAGCTCCAAACTCTTAGAAATTATTCATACTGATATTAGTAGACCTTATGTACATACTTTAACCAATCATAAGAATTTTATTACTTTTATTGATGACTTGTCAAGATACTATGAAATCGACTTCTAGGTATATTTTTATGTTGGTTGGAGGTGCTACTTCTTGGAAAAGTGAGAAACAAAGTATCACTGCTACATCTACAATGGAAGCTGAGTTTATTGCTTGTTTTGAGACTGCTTCACATGCTGTCTGGATGAAGAATTTTCTTATTAAATTGCAAATTATAGATTTTATATCTAAGTCAGTGACTATTTTCTGTGACAACAGTGCAATTGTGTTCTTCTCTAAGAATAACAAGAGAACAAGAGGCTCTAAGCATGTTAGCCTTAAGTTTCTTAAGGTTAGAGACACGGTAAAATAAAATGATATATGTATTGAGCTTATTAGCACAGAATCTATGTTGGCTGATCCTTTGACTAAAGGTCTTAGGCCTATAGTGTTTAATGAACATGCTAAAAATATGAGTATTTTAGAGTCTTTTAATGTACTTTAGTGAGTGGGAGTTACTTTGTAATTGTTGATAGAGATATTGCTTTTAATAAATTCTACTTTTATGCAAGCTTGTGTTATTTGATATTTGTTATGCTTATTAACTAACATGATAATTTATTTATTTTTATTTCCAATTGTATTTTGCATAAATTCATGGTATCTGTGAGTTTTGCTGCTTGTTGTCTTGATTACCCCGGGTAAGGTACAAGGGAAACCTCCTGAGGTGATATGATTTTGTGTCACTTGGAGGCTCCTGAGGTGATATGGTTATAATATCACTTGGAGGATTATTTCTTTCTAAGAGGTGTGGCTCTGTTCATCTTGATTAGAAAGATAAAATGCTTAGCACATATGCTTGATTCATGTTGATGGAAATTCTAGCACATGTGATCATAGAGAGAATTCATACCATGAAATAGTGTGATGCCTGCTATGATTCATTGTTGGTGTTCTCTATTAAGACTGGATGGATTGTTATATAGGCCATTCTATCCTTGGCTATGTGAGTAGTATGACCATTATAGAGTCTAAAATCTTTTTTTAAATGTTTTTTTTTTCAAAACTCAAAAGTTTTTAAATTGTTTTCTTATCCTCAATTAACGTTGGCGTCCAAGTGGGAGAATGTTAGAATTTGGATTTATGTTATTTATTTATAGCCTGAAAGGATAATGACGTAGTCCAAGCGGTGGATAAATATAAGGCTTAATATTAAATACTTTGTGTGTGGATAAGTGAGGCACAATAATAATTGGCCTGTGATGGGCATATGCTCTTTATAAATGGAGGTCAATCCCTCTTTCCCTAGCTATTAGAAAACCCTAGTGTATTCTGCCTCTTGAATACGTGGTAAAGGTAGATGTCCTATTGGTCAAGTTCTCCGGGCTGTGAGAGTGCTTAGCTAGTGGATCATGAAAGTTAATCTCATGCTTAATAGTCGTTTGCTATCGCTGCTGAATTTATGAAATTTAACGGTACACTTCCTTAGACTCTAATTCAAGATTATAATATTATATATGTATAATTGTAACTTAATCTCTACTATAAATACAATTTAAGTATCTTACGGTATGTCCCCTCAACAACCATCAAATAGTGAAAATTAGCTCAAAAGCAACTTATATATTGCTACATCTCCCCACAACCAACCTTGCTTTTCAAAGTTCGAAGATTACCCTACACGTACTGATATGTACTTTTACTAAGCTTTAGATTTGTCACTTTTTTCTATTCTTGATTCATTTTGAAGAAAAACAGCAGTCCTTGATCTTCACATTTTCTCTTAATTCACTTTTTAATTTCTTAACTGTCCATTTTGTTATTCTGTATAATACTCAAAGGGACGGAGCTAGAGATACGAGTTCAACCGAACATAATAGCTTTGATACAGACACAAACAATGTATTTATTTTTAAAAATTTATTGAATATGTACATAATAGTAGTTTAAAACTCCGCAACTTGAATGGACTGGTGTAATGATCCGACCGGTTGTTTTGAGCATTTGCACTCTACTCGGTTGTTTGAGGGCATGAGTAGCTCTGTTTGATGTTATGACTTATATGAATCGCCGTTTTTGGTTTCAGGTTATTCGGAATTGATTTAGAAGAATGATTCTCAGCTATGAAGCTTAAAATTGGAACGGTTGACCAAATTTTGATTTATTAGTATTTCACCTAGGATGAAAGTTTTGATGGTTCCGTTAGCTCCGTTGGGTATTTTGAACTTAGGAACGCGTCCGGATTGTGATTTGGAGGCTCGTAGTAGAATTAGACTTGAAATGACAAAAATTAAAATTTTAAAAAGTTTGATAGGGAGTGAAATTTTTGATATCAGGGTCGGATTCTGATTTCGAAAGTTGGAGCAGGTCAGTAATGTCAAATTAGGCTTGAGTGCAAAATTTGAGGTCAATTGATCGCAATTTGATAGGTTTCGGCATCGGTTGTGGAAGTTTGAAGTTTCAAATTTCTTTCATTTCGAATTGAGGTGTGATTCATCGTTTTGATGTTGTTATGCATGTTTTGAGGCTTCGGGTAGGTCCGTGTTATGTTATGAGACTTATAGGTACGTTTGGACGGGGTCCCGAAGGGCTCGGGTGAGTTTCAGACTATTTTTCCTTCATTTTTCACTGTTGTTTTTTGCTGATATCTGGTGTCACATTTCTTCATCGCGTTCGCGTGACAAGTGTCGCGAACGCGTAGTGTATTTTGATGGAAGTAGCAATTGTTCTTCGCGATCACGAAGCAAGTCCCGCGTTCGAGTAGAGTTGGAGAAAGATCTTCTTCGTGTTTGCACAATGAGGCTGCGTTTGCGTAGTGTTGAGCTAGGCAACTAGGAATTTGGAATTTCTTATACACGTTCGCGTAATACCAGACGTGTTCGCAAAGCTTGGTTGCCTGTATGCTTCGCCTTTGCATGAGCATGTTCGGAATCGCGTAGGGTCGTTTGGAGGTAGTGTATTTTTGTTCACAGCGAACACAATGGTTTTCTGCGTTCGCATAAGAGGATGCCTGGTCAGATTATAAAGTACTCTATATCAATGGTTTCATCCATTTTTACATTTTTTGAGCTAGGGAGCTCGGATTGAGGCAATTCTTGAAGCAATTTTTACCATATGAATTGGGTAAGTATTCTCTGCTTGGTTTTGGTTATATTCCATGAATCTATCTTCGATTTTAGTTTTTGGTTGACGAATTTTAAAGAGAAAATTGGCGATTTTGCCCTAAAGTTTCATAATATGAATGTTTGAGTTTTGAGCATCGATTTGGTGTCGGAACTGAGTGAAATTAGTTTGGTTGAACTCATAATTGATGATTTGTCGAATTTTATGAGTTTTGTCGGATTCCGAGGCGCGAGCCCGGGTGTGAGTTTTGGCCGGTTTTGGGTTTTGATTAAGGATTCGATCTTTATCATTTGGAATTGTTTCCTTGAGCTTTATGTGATGTATTTGAGTTGCTTTTAGTTAGTTTTGAGCCGTTCGGATGTTGCTACGCACATGATGGTATTTTTGAAGTATCGCTTGGCTTGCTCGGTATTGGAATTGGCTTGTTTGAGGTTAAAAAGCTCTTCTAAACTTAGTGTCGAGAGTATGAAACCCCGAATTATATGCTATGTAATTGGTGTTGAGGTGGCGCACATGCTAGGTGACGAGCGTGTGGGCATGCACCATGTGAATCATGACACCATCATTTATGTGGTACTGTGTAGTTACCTGATTTTACCTGTAACCATAAACTTTCTATGCACTTGATCTATTGTGATGTGATCCATGTTAGACACCATGTTTACGCTACATGCTTATCCTGTTGGGACCCACTAAGCTCATTTTTGCTGTTGAGTTATTTGCTTTAATTGTTTTATATACTCAGTCATACGCATTCATATACATATCATATCTAATATATATTGTTATTTATTGATATATCATATCATCATTTTTGGGTTAGTTTTATGACATTATGAGCACAATAGAGAGACTAGAGAGATTGATGATTAAGTGAAGTCAAGCGCCTGATTGTGAGGATATTGATACTATAGCATGTGAGTTATCCGTATGGATTCTGATATTGATACTATGGCACGCAAGTTGTCCGTACAGATTATAGCGCTTGGGCTGTAGGCATCCCTCCGGAGTCTGTAAACACCCCCAGTGATAGTGGTTGATTAAATTGAGGGATGGAACTTCCCTGGACATGGATCTTGTCCAAAGAATTATGTACCTGGAGAAGGATCTTCTCTACGGGCTGTATTGGCCTTAATCAGTACTGAGTGACTGTTGGTCAGTTGATGTATATATTCCAGAATAGATCTTTCCTGGGCCGGATTGGCCATATACGGTACTGAGTGACTGGGCATGATGAGCAAAAAGTGTAAAACAATGAGATTGAGTACTCGAAGATGTGAGTACATGATTCATCTCTGAGATACATGGCATTGACATGCACACATGATATACAGGCATAGAAATGCATTTTTCCTCATGTTGTATAGTATCATGTCATTCATGACTTCTCACACATATTGGTATATGGGCATAGAGAGATATTTTTCACTTGCTATATGGAAATGAAATGAAACATCTTATTTATGGTGGAAAGGATTTTAAGAAAATTTTTAGTTTTCAAACTATCTCATATTTTTTGACGATTTCAGTAAAGAATTTGTGTTTTCACTGATATACTTGAAAAGCGGAATGATTTTCAGAAAATATGAAAAAGCTAAGCAGTTTAAATCCGAGTTTCTTCTTTTGTTATTTGCTTTACATTGTTATGAAATGCTGTTGGTTATTAGCGTTGGACCTGACCTATGTTCCAGCTCGTTACTAAGGTAGGTTTTGTTACTTATTGAGTACATGGGGTCGGTTGTACTCATACTACACTTATGCACCTTGCGTGCAGATGTTGGTTGTTGTTGTTCGTGTGTTCGATGGGAGCTGGATTTGAAGATGTACATGCGATGTTACAGCTGCCTCTTGTTCATGGAAGTCTTAGATTCATAAAATTATGTTTATGTACTTTTCAGACATATAATGTATTTACTTCATATCAACTTTGTAAATTCTATTCTTATATACTCATGATTTGTACTACTAGTCCTTGGAAAATGTATAATATTCAAATAATTCCTTTCGTTTAATTGACTTATTAATATTATTGAAAGTGGATAGTTATTAGTTGGCTAACCTAGCAATTGGAGTTAGGTGCCATCACGACTAGTGGATTTTGGATTGTCCATAAACTTTAAAAGTTCTGGCTCCGCCTCTGGTGCTACTTGTTGCTGTTGATGATTAGCTTTTAGCTTCGAGCAAATTTGATGATAGCATTTATCTGTGTATTCTTTGAGACGAATGTTCTTGAAAGAACGGTCTTAGTTTGGTAGAATATATTCAACCTTGCTATAGAAATGTCGTAATGTTGAGCTTGAATTGTTTCTATTATATCATTCTTTAGAATTTTGAATTGAAGTCTAGCTAATTCATGGCCACTATGTTAATTATTAGTACTTGTGACTGCCAAACGATAAATATGGAAGATGGAAAGTGATGAAGTTGAGTACTTTCATGGCATCTCTAGTCTAGTATCCTATCACATTGAAATTTAAAAAAATAGGGTTGTAAAATTTCCTTACACAATTTTTATTTTGAAGTAATAAAGAATCATGATCAAACAACAGCAGATTGATTCAAATATCAAAACCATAGGGATGATATTACATTGTATGAGCGTTAAAAGCAAAGAGAAGGGTCAAAAGCTTAATTAGTTTACAAAGTAGAATTATATTATCTTCTTGTTTCTTTTAAATAATGCTCTGGTTATAGACCCATATATTCTGGAAATGATAATGTTAGTAACCTAGCTAGTTCTAATGACATCCCCCCCCCCCCCCCCCCCNATTGATTCAAATATCAAAACCATAGGGATGATATTACATTGTATGAGCGTTAAAAGCAAAGAGAAGGGTCAAAAGCTTAATTAGTTTACAAAGTAGAATTATATTATCTTCTTGTTTCTTTTAAATAATGCTCTGGTTATAGACCCATATATTCTGGAAATGATAATGTTAGTAACCTAGCTAGTTCTAATGACATCCCCCCCCCCCCCACACCCGGGGCATAATGATTATCAATAAAATAAATAAATTAAAATCAAATGTAAGGAGAAAAAAAATTGTATGTAACTCGAATCTTTGCAGCTTCTTTGTTTGGCAAATTCAAAATTAATCTTTATCAGGAGAAATCATGATTTTCTAAAGCCTAAACTATACGAGTTTAATTAAGTTTAATTACGTTCTAAGATGGTATAAACATTAGTTAAAGGGTATGATTCTAAATATGGAGCGATTAGTGATAAATATTATGAAAAAAAAAAGAAGAAGAGAAAGACCTAACGATCATTTAAAATAAATACTGAAGGACCATTCTTTGATTTGACACTAACTTGGACTTGTTTGGCAAAAATCTTTTTATTTTTGCCTTCTCTGTGGTCCTTTTCTTCGTAGCTAGAACGTATTATTTACTTTGATGGAGAAATTGTTTTTGCCAAAGTTTACTTTTTTCCTTTCTTTATTTTTTCCAAATACGTGCTGTTCCTTTCTTCATACTAAACGGTTCATTTATACTCCTCCATCAACTTAATTTAATATGAAAATTTAAAACAAAAAGGAAAATAAAGTCAAAAAGAAAAAAATATGGAAAAAGTTCTAAAAGCACACAGTAAAGATTTACAAGCAACAAAAGGAGGATTTTTTGGAAAATTTGATTGTATCTGCAAGCAAATGGTTCTTGGGCACATAACATCAGAGGTAGCTTGAATAGACAAAATAGAGGATCTTAAAAAATGTAAATGAAAATAACATATAAAAAATTCCAAACAAAAAAAAGAAAAAGTTATTCTAGCTTCTACGTCTTTAATTTCCAGTAAGCAAATAACTTCTTTCATATATCCTGATTCTCATTAGGCCATTCCTTCAACTTCTCCCTTTAAAAAAATTGTCATCTAATAGATCTAACTATAAATAAAAAAAAAAGTTGAATACTTAGTAGCATAGAAAAAAAAATTACCAAAGAATATGGTGGAATAGTAACTAGTAAGTATTTTGTTATCTTTAATCAAATGTTTCGAATTCGAGCTTAAAAAAGGGAAGTCTTCCTTATACGGCATGCATCCAAATTAATGGGACTCTTGATTCCCAAACACCGAATGATTCAAAACCAAGAAAGTAGCAAAAAGAAATAATATGGATATTACTTTTGGGTATAAGATAAATGGTGATGTATGGTGATATAAAATGAATTTCTATATTTCATCAAATTGGGCCAATCTCGTTTGAATTTAATAGAAGGTGACTTCTAATTAGCAATAACAAGACAAACATCGTACAATTTAATTTGTCAACTTCCTTATCCCATATCTTAAAGTGTGACAAGAATAGTATTACATCTAAAGTTTCATCCATACTATTCACTAATGCATATACATACAAATTAAGTTAATTTTTATACTATTAAGTTATAAAAAAGATAATTAAAGGTAGTTATCGTCTATAAAAAGTGAGATTAATAACATAGATTAGAAGACACGTGCAACATGTGTTAAATAAACTGATAGTACAAAAATTGCAATTTATGTTTTTCTATCCATTTTGTTTACATTTTTTTTTTCCCTTTAGCTTTAGGGTGAAATGTAGGGTTTGTATGTTTGGTATTCCTACATCCGTGTGTAGTATTTACTTTGGGGTCATAAGTTGATTGTCGATTTTCCAAATAGAGGGGTTGCGAGAGGTTGTGAGTTCGAGTCTCCCCAAGAGCAAGGTGGGAAGTTCTTGGAGGGAAGGATGCCGGGGGTCTGTTTGGAAACAGCCTCTCTATCCCAGGGTAGGGGTAAGGTCTGCGTACACACTACTCTCCCCAGACCCCACTATGTGGGATTATACTGGGTTGTTGTTGTTGTTGTTGTACTTTTATAGTTGCTTTAATTTATGTTAATCTTCATTTGGGACCGATAACTTTTTCTGCAAAGGTACGCTCTCGTAAAAGAAAAAGAGTTTTGGGGAATCCTATGCCTCGCTATATATTGACATTTTAAGGTTTTTATATATATATATATATATATATATATATATATATATATATATACACTTGAAAACTGAGGGGGAAGAGGGTGTATTTTTTGACTTTAAGAATTATGTACACCGTGAGTATAAAATAGTGTTTAAACTCATAATTTATTAGAGTTGAGTTAAAATAACGTGTGATCATGTTTTGGAAATACATGGTTGTCGAGTTAATATACGGCCAAGTCAATTATTTATGCTGCCGTATGCTTAAGAAATCTGTTTACCTCGAAAAATGAGGGTAGCAATTAAATGTAATTTATGATTTTAAAGATATATGACTTATTCCAATACTAGAGAATATACAAGTAATACAGAGTTTAAATAAGAAGAATTGATGAACCAAATCAGTGTTGCTATAACAACGAGGACCTCGAGCTCGACTTTCCTGGGGGCCTCGAGGTCAGTTAAGAGTGTCGTGCCCCCTTTTTCTCGCGAAATCGGGTTTATGACATTTGGGAGGACAACTCATTCTTTTTAGCAATTGGGTTTGCATTTGAAAAGTCGCCACCTAATGATTAGGGTGCACTAGACCACCAAGAGGGTTTTGATTTGAGCAACCAGAGATAGGGTAAGGGCTTGAAATTATTCTAAGGGGAAGAGGTTAGGCACCCCTCAGAATCCACTAGTGTGGTTCCCGGCCAGACTATTATTGTGAATTGAGGTGCGATTAACATATAGGCAGATAAGGCTCAAATAAGAGGGGATTTTAAATACACTAGTGTTTGAAGATGATAAAATAAAGCAAAGTTTTGAAAGAGTCATAACTAAGCATGCTAAAGAATAAAAGGGGTCCTAGATTTATTTGTAATATGGATCACATCAACGCATGCAATACCCGGTAATCACTCCTCAAGAGAGGGGCTACACATGGTATTAGTGCACCAATCACCATATCCATATCTACCCTTCCCATCCCGTTAAGGTATTTAGAGCGCAGATTGGTCTCGATTACTTATTGCATGCTATTACCCGTCCCGCTCCTATTAGTTCCGGAGGCACTTAGGACTACTAATCCTAAAAGGGAGGGATATGAGTCTTGTTTGAGGTTTCGAAAGGTAAAACTCTAAGGCTTCATACAAAAACACATATTGCATATTGTGGGAAAAATATATAGACAAATAAAGGCTAAGGCATACCTCCTTGAATAGATAAGCATATAATTAGCATGACTTTCACATACTGTTTAAGGTCTGATTAAATACCAAAATATGAGAGAGTTTAAAAGTTGAGGCACACTGACTTATTACATAACTCAGATAAGAAGCCCGGATCAGGCCTGCCTGCTGGTTGTGATTATTAATAGAGGCAGATTCAGTTCAAAGTTATTACCCTAAGGCTTGCCTAAGTGTTAAGACGGGGTCCTATAGACATGCTACATAATGAATTTAGAAGGTGATAGGACACTAAATAGACGAATCATTTGAAATCCTATAAGCATGCTTGCTAAACTTTTGTTAAGTAAAGGACTCAAAATATCAAAGGAGAGGCAGAATTAACAAAATGATTACAGGTTTCGCGACTGACAGTATCAATCATTACTGATTTTTATATCTAACACTGAGTGAGGCGAGTCAGATTCAATTAGAAGTTCCTATAGGCATGCTTTCTATGCGCAGCTCATTTTATTTGTAGACATGGTGTAAAAAATGCAGAAGCTTTTTAGGCATAGTATCTAAATGCATAAGGCTTGTTTTAAACCTATAAACATGGTATCTAGATATAATTGAATATGTTTAAGACCTATAAATATGGTATCTAGATGCAGACTTGTTTCAAACCTTATAGATAGTATCTAAATATGAAACTTTGTATAAAACCTTATAGGCATTGTTTCTATATGTAACTGAATGTGCAGAATTAGAACAAACATATAGGCTTGGTTTCTATATATAATTAAATATGAAGAATTACAACAACATATAGGCATGGTTTCTATATGTATTGAGTATGCATGATAGACCTATAGGCATGATTTCTATATGTGCAGAATTGTAATAAACCTACAGGCATGATTTCTATATGTATTTGAATATGCAGAATTGTAATAAATCTATAGGCATGATTTTCTACCCTTTGCATGCATAGTTACCCACCCTCTTTTCACTAGCCAGCCCCAAATGTTCATTACAACTTATTAAAACCAAAATAATAAATTACATCAAAAGACAAGAAGGAATACAACCAAAAAAGCCTGATACTTGCTTCCTCTCTGAGTTATGAGATAGACCAACTCAAAAGACCATTGATCCAAAGCCTTTTTACAATTTGAGTGTGTCAAAATTTTCTAAGAGCCTCAATGGGACTCTGGGCAGTGCTCACACCCAAATTCTATTACCAGAATAGGGGAAAGTGTAGTATGGAAGGGCAAGCCCTCAAGTTTCCAAGTTCAGAGGGAGCTCAGAGAGTCCCAAAGCAAGGTTCACAAAAGTGGGGTAGAACTTAAAGTCTAGGAGATAGTGAAAGTGAAGAACATAATTCTAAGGAATAAAGGAGAGGGAAACAACTACAAACAGGCACACAAAGGGGTTCAGGGGAATAAGGGAATTGCAAAGAGCCTATTGCTTAGGATAGGACAAGCTTTAGGCATGCCCAGCAATGGAGGATGCTGGCATGCCTATAATTTTGCCAAAACACACAATATTAGAGGCTAGGATCCCAGGGGATCAAGTTTGAGTCATGGACAACAATTTGCAGTATTTTCATGCTTCAAACCATAGCGTAAACGCATAAGAGGTGGGGTTATGGGATTCATAATTGATTTTAGAATAGGCAGAAGTAAATTACAGGATGCTAAAGTAAATATTGAACCATATATAAGCAGCAGGCAGACATGCAAATAAAGGTAGTAAATAAACACATTGTTGTGATTGCTGAAAACCTTAATCAGGACATACCAGTTTCAAGGAAGAAAAAAATATAGTAAAAGCAGTAGCAGAACTTGAAAAACAGGCCACATCACAAGTAACAAGAGAGAATGCTTTTTTGACTGTGAGTGTGAGATAAGAAAACTAAGAGTGTTCGTGTGTAAATGGTTTCAAGACTCAGAATGCTTTTTTTTTTTGTGTTAATGAAAGAGGAGGGTATTTATAGTTTGAAAACAGGTACAAAATAAGGCAAGAAAATAATTATGGGACTATGTATCACTTTAAAATCAATAAGTGTAAGAAACTTCCTTCAATTAAGGAGTTTAAACTCAAAGGGTAAAGGGTAAAAGACTTTTAAGGAAGTAGATCAAGTAAGCACTTTGTGTAAAGTATGCCATCAGGGGTAAATACATAGGGGGTTTAATTAAGGGAAGAATTAATGAAGAATCTTTGAAATATACGGTTGTCTAAATAAGGTAAGAACACAATAAAATAAGTCACTACATAGTAAATCAAGGAGTAAGGGATTCAAAATTATTGGTTCATAAGTAAACCGGGTCAGAGAGGCTATGGAAAGTTTTCGAATCAAACCAAGTAATGGGGAAATTAGAAAAACAAGGAAAGAATCAATCAGACTTACACAAAAGAGGCCTGAAATCAGTAAGAAAAAAATTAAAAGTCATTTTAGAGGGGAAGTTTAGCATATATAAGGAGTACACAAGTATTAAACAGGCAAGACAAAGAGAAACATTATATAAATACACGTAGTCACATAGGTTGATTTCAGTTACTCAGTAATAGAGAAGAGAAAGTATCAAATAGCATGATTGAGGGTTAAGTAAAAGACCTTATAGAGTTTAGCAGGAAATAAGGATCATGTAAAGAAGCAAAAGTTTCAAGAATTCAATTGAGCAGTATATGAGACAACTCTCAGAAACTCGAATAGGTTCAAAGAAATTAGGGCTTTGAAACCAAATAAGTTCAGAGATGAGGAACAAACCAATCTCATAGCAAATAATCTCCACACTCGAATGAACCCCAAAATCTTAGGGTTTTCACCATCAATTCGAGTTATAGAGGTGAAAACAAGTAAATCAGACAGAAACACTAACGAAATAAGTTCAGAAATCTCAAAAAAGGAACTAAGCCCTTTTAACATGCATATTCCAGTACAAGAACAACATAAGAAACATAGTAGGAGAACAACGTAAAGAAGCACTGTAGAAGAACAAGATAAAGAAGCACAGTAGAAGAACACCATAAGAAACACAGTATAAGAACAACATAAGCAACATAGTAGAAGAACAACATAAGAAGCATAATATAATATGTTTAGAAATCAGAAGAGCTTCGAAAATAAGTAACAAAACCCTAAATCAGAAAAGATGAAAGCTTTGAAAGTAGAGTTTTGAAAGAAACTTTGAGAAAATGTTTAAGACCTTAGAGAAAATCACAGATCTACAACAGATCTGAAAGAATTGAGTAAACCTCGAGGGTTTAGGGTTTCAGACGAAATCAGATGATGTGAAAAGCTTGGAAAGTCATTGATCTAAGCAGGAGAAAACAAGAGTCAGGCTTGAATAGCTATAGCCGGCTGGAACAAGGTTAAGGTTGGCCGAAAACAGCCATAGAACTGAAAGCAACCGTAGTCTGGACCAGCCTTTTTCGAGGTCTGTCCTTAAAACCATAGTAACGAGGCGTGTAAGAGTTGTAGGAGGCTGGTATAGGACTTCTATGGCCTTGGAAGCCATGGATTCCGGTGCTTTTAGGGTGGAAGTGAAGGGAGGCGGCTAGGGTTTGAGAAGCTTCGAGAGAGAATTGAGAGAAGGGGGGATTCAAGGGTGGCTACAGAAGGGAAATTATTAGGTTTAGGGGTTAGGTCGGGTTAAAAAAGGAAGTGGCAAATATGAGCCATTGATCTAAGTGATCAACGGCTAGGATTAAAAGAGAGTTTGCGCGGGTTATTTAAATGGTCCTCGGTTGGGTAGATTAGGTAATTGGGTTCAAATCTGGCTAAAATTGAAATACAAATGGGCTACCATTTAAATAGCCATTTTCCATCACTTATTTTATAAGAAATAGTAAAATCATTTATGGAAATAAATTAAAGGTAATAAAATAATTAATGATACATAATTATTAAACTAAAAATACTAGAGCCAATTTTATAATTGTAAACACAATTAAATCTTAAAATAGGCTAATATTGTAATAATATGCAATTTAGCTTTACAAATACTAAATAAATTTATAAAAATATGTGAAAATTATGTTAACTATGTTTTAGTATAAATGTGAGAATCCAATAAATGAATCACCAAAATAATAATTTGGGGATAGTTATTGGGTTTTTCTTGCTAAAATAGGGCAATAAATTGATTTAAGAAATTATTAAAAATTGAGAAAACTAATAAAACTTTGTGAAATACTTATATATGCATATACATGCTATTTTAAAAGGTGTTTTGAATATAAAAAAATATACAGAGAAAAATTAGAAATCAACAGTTGCCCCTCTTTACCCAGGAAGGATGAAAGAATTGTCGGGTAAAGATATGATGGCCAATTTTGCCCGAACGAAATGACTTGAAGAGGTTTGGCCATGATCCAGCTTTTGAGCTACCTATATATCCCTGGTTTTATAGGAATCAAGTCATATGTAGTTCAGGATCCGTCGGCAGAGCATGCCGATGGAGACTTTTCAAGAATAAACGCGATATTCAGGACGGGATAAACGGTTGAAGGCTAATAGGGCTGCGAGAACTGGAGCGGAATCGCTCCTATCGAGATGGCCATTGCTCCTCAGTTTATCTACATATAAGCAATACAAGCATATATTGTGCAAAAATTTAAACATGATGCAAGTTCCGGTCGGAACATGAATGTTGTCTTTGGACGGTTGGGATGACGTCCTTAGACCATGACGTCCTGGGCCATGAAGCATATGATAAAGGATTCGCAGGCCATGAAATGATGCTCTCGGGCTATGAAAATGATGCCTTCGAACTATGATGCCTTTTAATAATGATATGCAAAAGATTAAAAGGAGTCATCAGGCCATGGCATGACGTTCTCGGGCTATGAAAATGGTGCCTCCGAACAATTACGCCTTTGGACAAAGTGGTGATCTTTCAGCCCACGAGATGTAGTAGGTGGCGATCTTTCAGCCCATGAGATGCAATAAGTGGCGATCTTTCAGCCATGCAAGCGTAAATAAAGTGGCGATCTTTCAGCCATGCAAGCGTAAATAAAGTGGTGATCTTTCAGCCATGCAGAATGTAAATAAGGTAGTGATATTTCAGCCATGCAAGCGTAAATAAAGTGGCGATCTTTCAACCGTGCATAATTTAAATAAGGTGGCGATCTTTCAACCATGCAGAATGTAAAATAAGGTGGCGATCTTTCAGCCATGCAGAATGCAAATAAGGGGGCGATCTTTCAGCCATGCAGAAAGTAAAATAAGGTGGCGATCTTTCAGCCATGCAGAATGTAAAATAGGTTGGCGATCTTTCATCCAGCAAGCGTATATAAAGTAGCGATCTTTTAGCCATGCAAGCATAAATGAAGTGGCAATCTTTTAGCCATGCTAATGCAGATGGAGACCGTGTTTAGTCTCGGAAGGAAGAATGGTAGCTTTATGCAATGCAGAAAATACAGATGAAGACAATGTTTAGTCTTGGAAGGCAGAATGGTAGCCTTATGCAATGCAAAAAATACAGATGAAGACAGTGTTTAGTCTCGGAAGGAAGAATGGTAGCCTTATGCAATGCAGAAAATGCAGATGGAGACAATGTTTAGTCTTGGAAGGCAGAATGGTAGCCTTATGATATGCAAAAATATAGATGAAGATAGTGTTTAGTCTCGGAAGGCAGAATGGTAGCCTTATGAAATGCAGAAAATGCAGACGGAGACAGTGTTTATTCTCGGAAGGCATAATGGTAGCCTTATGCAATGCAGAAAATGTAGACGAAGACAATGTTTATTCTCGGAAGGCAGAATGGTAGCCTTATGTAATGCAAAAATAAAATAAAATGGCGAATAGAGTTTCTTAGCTGATAGCAGGTTGCAATATTGTGACTGTTGGGGACATTGTGATATAGGGGATATGGTGCGTAGATAGCAGATGTTGGTAAATGTAACAATTAAGCGAGTTGTATTCCTGAGCAATGCTCGTCTTGTGAGTGCATAGTATGCCAGATAGTTTCACAATCCAAGTGTCTGCATCCAAAGAAAATCATGAGTTTTATAGAGGGGGAAGGTTAGTTTGCATCCCCGCTGGCTCTTCTTAACCGGTTCGATTTTGATCTTGTTATATGATATGTATCTTTAGGGGTAGCATTGCTGAATAAAGCGATTTTGATAATAAACATGCATGAATTTGTAAAAAAAATACGACATAAGTATATATTTAAGAAATAGTTTTTAGATGAATTGACGATTGTGACATAGCTCAAGACACTGCAACTTCTTTTGTTACGGAATTTTGAGGGTCCTCCTCAAAATTCTACCCTAGTTCAATGGGTTGATACTTCTGACGGCTGTTTGCGATGATTGGCTAAAATTACTTCGGAACGCGGGGTGAAATGAAAATTTTATTGAACTGTGGCTGAACCCATAAGGCTGCCTACGTATTCCCTCTTAAGAGGAAATCAGGTCAGGTGTAGTTCAAATTACATCATATAAGAAAGCATAAACTTACACATAGTAGCGCTTGACTGCATCTGAATTGATTGGTTTTGGCCACACTTCTCCGTCCATTTCTGCAAGTATAAGGGCTCCTCCTATCAGAACCCGGTGAACCATGTATGGACCTTGCCAGTTGCGAGAGAATTTCCCCTTGGCTTCATCTTGATGCAGGAAAATTTTCTTTAACACTATGCCCCGGTGTGAACTGTCTCGGCTTGGCTCTCTTGTTGAAGGCTCTGGACATTTTGTTCTGATAAAGCTGACCGTGACAAACTACATTCATTCTTTTTGCATCTATAAGTGCTAGATGCTCGTAAAAATTCTTCACACATTTTGCATCATCGAGCTCAACTTCTTATATGATTCTTAAGGAAGTTTTCTACTTCAGCGAGAATGACGGCTTCTGTACCATAAACCAACATATAGGGTGTTGCCCCGGTTGATGTGCGGACAGTGGTGTGATACCCCAATAGAGCAAATAATAGCCTTTTGTGCCATTGCTTATACTTCTCTATCATTTTTCTCAGTATCTTCTTGATGTTCTTGTTGGCGGCTCTACGACTCCATTTATCTGAGGCCGATAGGCTATAGAATTCTTGTGTCAGATTTTGAAGGTTTCACACATGGATCTCATCAAATCATTGTTGAGGTTGGAGCCATTATCAGTAATGATTGACTCTGGAATACCGAATCGACAGACGATACGGTCGCGGACAAAGTTTGCCACAACTTTCTTAGTTACTGCTCTGTAAGATACTGCTTCAACCTATTTGGTGAAATAGTCAATCACTACTAGGATGAACCTGTGCCCATTGGAGGCGGTCGGCTCAATTGGTCCAATAACATTCATTCCCCAAGCAGCGAACAACCATGGTGAGCATGTTGGATTAAGCTCATTGGGAGGTACCTTTATCATGTCTGCATATATCTGACAACGGTGGTATTTCCAGACATACTGGATGCAGTCCGTCTCCATAGTCATCCAAAAGTAACCATCTCGGAGGATCTTCTTGGCTAAGACAAAACCGTTCATGTGTGGGCCACAAGTCCCGATATGGATTTCTTCTAGCAGCTTAGACGCTTCCTTTGCGTCGACACACCTTAGTAGCCCAAAATCAGGAGTCCTCCTATATAGGATTCCTCTGCTATGAAAGAAGTTGTTAGACAACCTTCGAAGTGTGCGCTTTTGAGTATGATTTGCATGCTCTGGGTACTCTCCTTTCGCTAAATATTCATTGATATCATGGAACCAAGGCTTTCCGTCTGCTTCTTCTTTAACATGGGCACAATAGGCTGGCTGATCGTGGATCTTTACTGGAATAGGATCAATGAAGTTTTTTTCTGGATGTTGTATCATGGATGACAGGGTAGCCAATGCATCGGCAAATTCATTCTGGATTCTGGGAACATGTCGAAATTTTATCTTTGTGAATCTCTTTCTCAGTTCCTGCACGTGATGCAGATACATGAGTATCTTAGAGTTCTTGGTCGGCCAGTCTCCTCATACCTGATGTATAAGCAAGTCTGAATCTCTGATCACTAGCAACTCTTGAATGTTTATGTCAATAGCCATTTTGAGCCCTAAGATGCAGGCTTCATATTCAGCCATGTTATTGGTGAACGGGAACTTGAGTTTAGCAGACACCAGATAATGCTGACCGATTTCTGATACTAGGACTGCTCCTATGCCAACTCCCTTGAAATTTGCCGCTCCATCAAAAAAATTCTCCAACCATCATAGGATTCTGCAATGTCTTCTCCTACGAATGATACCTCTTCATCGGGAAAATATATTTTCAGGGTTTCATATTCTCCATCCACAGGATTTTCTGCAAGCTGATTTGCTATTACCTGTCCCTTGATTGCCTTCTGAGTCACGTACACAATGTCAAATTCACTCAACAGGATTTGCCACTTGGATAGCTTGCCAGTGGGCATGGGCTTCTGGAAGATGTACTTTAGAGGATCCATCCTCGATATGAGATATATAATATAGGCACAGAAGTAGTGTCTTAGCTTCTAGGATACCCAAGTTAGAGCACAACATGTACGCTCTAACAGAGAATACCGTGCTTTGTAGGGAGTGAACTTCTTGGTAAGATAGTAAATGGCCTGCTATTTCTTCCCCGTTTCATCATGATGCCCCAGGACGCAACCGAAGGCACCATCTAATACTGTGATGTAGAGTAGCAGAGGTCTACCTGGTTCAAGCGGGACCAAAACTGGTGGTGTTGACAAGTATTCCTTGATTCTGTCGAAAGCTTTCTGGTAGTCATCAGTCCATTTGGTGGCAACATCCTTCTTCAACATCTTGAATATTGGCTCACAGTTAACTGTAGATTGTGCTATGAACCGGCTGATGTAGTTGAGTCTTCCCAAGAAACTCATTACGTCCTTCTTGTTCTTTGGTGGTGGCAATTCTTGAATAGATTTGACCTTCGATGGATCCAGTTCTATTCCCCGATAACTCACAATAAACCCAAGTAATTTTTCGGCGGGAACCCCAAATGCGCACTTCGCGGGATTTAGCTTTAGGTTGTACCTCCGCAGTCTATTGAAGAATTTCATCAAGTCTTCCATATGATTAGTGGCCTTCTTTGACTTAATGATTACGTTGTCTACGTACACCTTGATCTCCTTGTGTATCATATCATGAAAAATAGTAGTCATAGTCCTCTTGTAGGTGGCCCCTACATTCTTTAACCCAAATGGCATAATCTTGTAGCAGTACATTCCCCACGGCGTAATGAAGGTCGTTTTCTCATCATCCTTTTTATCCATCCGGATTTGATGATAACTTGTGAAATAATCCACAAATGATTGCAATTCATGCTTGGTGCTAATGTCGATTAGGATGTGTATGTTTGGTAAAGGAAAGTCGTCTTTCGAACTAGCCCGATTGAGATCCCGACAGTCGACACAGACTCTAACCTTCCCGTCCTTCTTTGGTACTGACACAATGTTAGATAACCATGTCGGGTGCTCCACTACCCCGAGAACTTTGGGTTTGACTTGTTTAGTGACTTCTTCCTTGATTTTCAAACTCATATCTGGCTTGAACTTTCTGAGCTTCTGCTTTACCGGTAGACATGTCGGATCAGTTGGCAGTTTGTGTGCCACAATACATGTACTTAGACCAGTCATGTCATTGTACGACCAGGCAAATATGTCCTCATATTCTCTTAGAAATTCTGCGTATTCCCTCTTTTCTGATGACGATAAGTTGACGTTAATTCATGTTTCTTTGACATTTTCTTCATTCCCTAGGTTAACGATTTTGGTCTTGTCCAGGTTGGACTTTGTCCTGTTTTCAAAATTCTCGACTTCCTTAACAATCTCTTTCGGTATGTCATCTTCCTCTGAATCTATGTCCATTTGTTGCGTTGTCTCATTGCATGTCACAGTCATTGGTTCATCAAGATAAGTAATAGTAATGCTGTATAAGTAAAGTGATGAGAGAAAATAATAAGAGTGTTTATTTATAAGGAAAATCAAAATGCTTTGATAAATTCCGTGCTATTTTGAACATTGAAGATTTTATTACGGAAATTTAAAATGCGAGAAAAAATTGACTAGTAACAATTAAAGATAGTGCATGATGCTTGTTCATCCTTGCTACCCCGAGGCTCGCCGGGCTTTGGTGGTTCTGATGGTCCAGTTATTGAGGCATGCTCCTCTGCTTACAGCCTGTATGGAAGGGCCTTCGTCCCCCTCCTCCTCGAAAATGACACAACAATCCATATTATCGTTTTCTAGGAACAAATTCCTCACTGCTGCCAGTGCTTCCTCTTCTTCTGACCCACAGATAACTTCGGCCGATTGGAAAGTCTATTCCAAGCATGGTATTGGCTACTCCAATGGATAGTAAGGACGTGTCATGGTGGCGACCAGTTGTTGAATTCCTCCCAACTATACTCATATCCCAATCCGAAGGTGGTGCCATATTTCTTGAGTTTTATAGGACTAGCGATCCCTAGGAGGTTTTTTCCAAGGCCCTTGCCAGGTTCATATCCACTCCAGCTCAATATGCTCTCAATCTTGTTATCCTACAACTTGTGTTTATCAACGACATTGACCCGCTCTATATGGTGCTAGGTCTCCCCTTCTGTCTTTCTTCTGCCTCCTATTGCTGGGATGGTCTAGCGACTGTATATGGGATTGCTACCGTCGCCGTGAATGATCAGCTCCTGGTGATTCCACTCAAACTTTACTGCCTGATATAGTGTTGACACTACGGCTCCAGCGGCATGAATCCAAGGTCGTCCCAATAGCAGATTGTAAGATGCCGACACGTCTATCACTTAAAAATCAACATCGAACCAAGTAGGCCCTATTTGCAAACATATACTAATTTCCTCAATGGTGGACCTTTGGGAACTGTCGAAAGCTTTCACATTGATGGCCCCATTCTTGATCTCATGCAGCCCCTTACCCAATGTCCTGAGTGTTACCAACAGACAAATGTTGAGGCTGGACCCTCCATCAACCAGGATTCTAGTGATAAAATAATATTCACATTGTATGGTGATGTGCAATGCCTTGTTGTTACTCAACCCTTCTGGTGGCAACTCATCTTCATGAAAAGTGATTTTATGGCTTTCCAATACCTGTCCTACCATGTTAGCCATCTCTCCACCATTGATGTTTCTTGGTACATATGCCTCACTCTGCACCCTTAACAAGGCATTCTTTTATGCATTGAAATATTGTATCAAAGCATGGATAGAAATTTGCGCTGATGTATTGTTTAGCTGATCAATGACCGAGTATTCTTTGGCTTGTATCTTTATCTAGAGATCATCTGGCCCGGCCTCGGTTATGGTTGGCCGGCTAAAGGCCTACTTTCTTGACTCAGCCAGATGTTCTGGAGTATAAACCCTACCAATTCTAGTCATAGCCTATGCCGCAACAGATTCCCCGAACCCGACCTTGCCTTTCTTTCTTTCCTCGGTTGTGTAGTCCCAAGGTATAGCTTTTGTATGGCATGGTTTTACGACCGATATCACTACTAGAATTGGTGCAGCTATCTTTACTCCGAACGGTGCATACACCTTGGGCGGTAAAAATATAACTTCGAAGGGTGTAGGTGTATTTGCCGGCGACATGAATTCGACCTCAATCGGTGCTAGCATCTTTGCAGAGGATGGTGCTTCAATCTCAAGTGGAATGGACATATTTACCTCGGTGTCCCCAGAAGGCTGAATCTGGACTACGATCAAATTAAGGGTGACTATTGGCTTCTTTGGATCGTCACCTTCTGTGATCAAACCGATCGATCCCTTGGGATTCCAATTATCCTCTATCTCAATCATGTGAATGCCTCCACCCTTGTGGTTTGGCAGAGGGTTATTGCGGACATTCGGAGTAGGTTTCTTTACCACAATAATCTTGTTATCAATTAAAGTCTAGTTTTTTTCTTTTAGAGAGCGGCATTCGTCAATGGTGTGTCCTTTCATGATGGAATATTATGCATATGATTTATTTGGATTAACCCACTAAGAAGGGTTCTCAGGGGCAGCAGGGATTGGGGTGACATAACCAGTAGTTTTGAGCCTTTCATACAACTAGTCGATAGGTTCAGTAATAGTCGTATACTGTTTTGGAGGCCTTTGATCAAAGTTTGGTCGAGGTCTAGGAAGTTTTGGCGTGGAGGAGTGGATTGATAGTGGGATGGTTTAGTATTGTAGTCTTGGTAAACATGCGCGGGTCGGGAATATTTGGGTGAAGTGGGCTGATATGTGGGAGGTGAATGATAAGTGGGTGGTAGATTTGGTAAGAGGGTGAGGGTGCTCGGTAGTTTGGAGTAGGCTGATATGTAAGTGGAGGCATTGGGTAGATTTGGTGTTTGACAGGAGATTTGGTTCTCTGTGCCACCATTACAGCTCCTACGTCCCTTTTTTTGGACACACCCTGACTGTAAGGCCTTATTGGTAGCTTGCAAGGCCTCAAAATTTGTAACCATACCCCTTTTGATGCCCTTTTCGATCCTTTCTCCCAGCTTGATAATGTTAGAAAACTTATGGCCCTCGATCATCATTAGCCTCTCATAATACTGTGGGTCTTGGGCCCAAAATAAGAATTTATCCATTTGTTCTTCTTCTAAGGCAGGTCTAACCTTAGCAGCTTCGGACCTCCAGAGAGTAGCATACTCGCAGAATGTTACTGTGGGATTTTTCTTTAGATTTTGGATATAGAACACGTCCGGTGCATTCTCTATGTTGAACTTGAATCTATCCATAAAATCGGACGCCATGTTTACCCTGTTCGACCACTTCTTTGGATCTTGGATAATGTACCAAGATAAAGCATCTCCCTTTAAGCTCCTCATATTAAGCTCCATGCGGATTTTCTCATCTTTTCCTACTCCAACCAACTTGTCATAGTACATTCTCAAATGGACCCTCAGATCCCCTGTACCATCAAACAACTCGAACTTAGGAGGTTCGTACCCCTCGGGCAGTTCGACATCGGGCTGTATGCAAAGATCTTTGTAGTTCAGCCCTTTAATTCCCTTACTTCCTTCAACACCTTGAATTCTGATAGTCAACTTTTAAGCTCTTCGGCCAGGTTTCTAATGAGAAAGTCCTTATAATCGGACTCGGGTATTATTGAGATGGGTTGGGTGGAGTGCGGCACTGTATCCATGTAGATGGGGGTATTATGTTGGGTGTGGCAGTGGTCATTTGTGGGGTTCTGGAGTTCTGGGATTTGTAGTGGGATGTTATTTGAGGTATGGCAGGTATTGCAGTGGTGGTGAGGAGTGGGGTGTTTTTGTTTCTTTTGGATAGTTTGTGGAGGTGTAGGGTTCTGAGCATTTGGGAAATTGATATTTGGAGTAGTGAGGGAAAATGACAGATTTGCCAGATTCCGAACCTGATCAACTTCTTCTTGAAATTTCAGCAGCTTTTGTTCCAGTTGGGATGCATTTTCCTTGGGATCCAGAGTACCGTGACCATGAGTGACCTCTACCCGTTCAGTTGAGTTCTCCTTTCTGGCATTGTTCAAATCTTCCATCTTCTCTTTGTTCTTGTTTTTGACATGACTAAGAGGAAGAGTAGGTGGAGGGACCCTGGATCTCGTGAAATAGGATGATGTTGCAGAGTTCACGAACTAACCTTTGGGGAGGGTAAATAAACCAAAATGAAAAACAAAAAGGTAACAAGTTAGTGAGGATTATATATAAAAAAATGTTGCAATATTTAAACACACAGTGCGGGAATGTATAGCATGTCCTAATTTGGGGACCTCTTTATGCCTGAGGTAAGCCTAGCGACAAGTTGATTTGGAGAACTTGGAATGCTAAATGCCTCATTTTATTGATAAAAGGTAGACACATTCCAAACTGACACTTAATAACAGGAAAAAACCGTTGCTAGTGGCCATTGGCCTTATTACATTTCATAAAAGAAGAAAACTCCTATCTATTTGGTCCCAGAAGGACTTTTCCCAGGTTGAATTCTCTTGTTGATCTGATCCTCCAACTCGCGTAGGTTCGCCAGTAAAAATGCCTTTGCCAGGTGTTCTCCTTCATTTCCCTCAGAGTTCTGGCAGTCGGTGACTCTCTTCCTCACATTTCATTCCAATTCTAGCAGACTGTATTCCAGATGTTCCAACTTTTTGCTAGCTTTGACGACTCTCTCTTTCCACTCATTGATTTGGTCATTTGATGGAAGATTGCTCCACCAGTCTAGCAAGAGTGGGGGCGTGCTAATCATACCGAAACTGGAGACCTCATACCTTATTTTCTGTGAAACAAAAGGGTAAGGCCCTTACCCCCACCAGACTCGACTATTTAATATCAACAATTGGCATAAAAGCATTTAGTTCTCCAAATAAATGTACAGAACGTGACAATGTCTATTTGGGTTCTAGGGAAACCCAGTAGACTTTGGATAAGGCTATCTTAAAAAGTCATTATGCGGATAACATAACAGACTCGGCTAGGTTTGACCACGATACATGCACAATTTTAATCAGAGTAAGGTTCTTTGGGGTTTTAGACTGGTACCCTTGAGCGGATAACTCAAGGGGGAAAGGCGCGTAACCGTCGACTACACCGTTGATCGACTGGTTTTACCGTAAATATGCATTTTCTAAATTTAGGGGGTGATAATATCGGAAGAATGCAACCACTCATTATAAGCGTTGCTATAGGATTTGTTTAGAATGAGTGGAATATGATGTTGAGCATAATTATGCAATAGTTAAAGGAATTTTATCATGTATTAGCACGTTAAGAGAGCAGTAAATACAACATTTTCAAAATATAAAGCAGTAGTAAAGGAAAGCAGTAAAGAAAAGAAAAAAGATACAAGTCAGTTTTGTAATCAAAAGGGAATTGAATGCTTAAAGAAATAAACAAATATTTGCACGTAAGGAAGCATAAATTCACAATAAAAGTATAAAATGGTAAAAGCCACAATATCCCCAGTAGAGTCGCCATGCTGTCGCGCCCCCTTTTTTCTAGCGAAATCGGGTTTATGACATTTAGGAGGACAACTCATTCCTTTTGGGAATTGGGTTTGCATTTGAAGAGTCGCCACCTAATGATTAGGGTGCATTAGGACACCAAGAGGGTTTTGATTTGAGAAACCAGAGATAGGGTTAGGGCTTGAAATAATCATAAGGGGAAGGGGTTAGGCACCCCTCAGAATCAACTAGTGTGGTTCCCGGCCAGACTATTATTGTAAATTGAGGTGCGATTAACATATAGGCTGATAAGGCTCAAATAGGAGGGGATATTAAATACACAAGTGTTTGAAGATGATAAAATAAATCAAAGTTTTGAAAGAGTTATAACTAAGCATGCTAAAAAATAGAAGGGGTCTTAGGTTTATTTGTAATATGGATCACATCAATGCAATACCCGGTAATCACTCCTCAAGAGAGGGGATACACGTGGTATTAGTGCACCGGTCATCATATCCATATCTACCCTTCCCACCCTGTTAAGGTATTTAAAGTGCGAATTGTTCTTGATTACTTATTGCATGCTATTACCCGTCCCACTCTTATCAGTCCCGGAGGCACTTAGGACTATTAATCCTAAAAAGGAGGGATATGAGGCTTGTTTGAGGTCAAAAGGTTAAACTCTAAGGCGTTATACAAAAACACATATTGCATATCGTGGGAAAAGTATATAGACAAACAAAGGCTCAGGCATACCTCCTTGAACAGATAAGCATATAATTAGCATGACTTTCACATCTTTAAGGTCTGATTAAATACCAAAATATAAGAGAGTTTAAGAGTTGAGGCAGGCTGGCTTATTACATAACTCAGATAGGAAGCCCGAATTAGGCTTGCCCACTGGTTGTGATTATTAATAGAGGTAGATTCAGTTCATAGTTATTACCCTAAGGCTTGCCTAAGTGTTGAGACGGGGTCCTATAGACATGATATCTACTGAATTTATAAGGTGATAGGATAGCAAAGAGATGAATCATTTGAAATCCTATAGGTATGCTTGCCAAACTTTGGTTAAGTAAAGGACTCAGACTATTAAAGAAGAGGCAGAATTAACAAAATGAGTACAGGTTCCGCGACTGATTGTATCCATTATTTCTGATTTTTATATCTAACACTAAGTGAGGCGAGTCAGATTCAATTAGAACTTCCTATAGGCATGCTTTCTATGCGCGTCTCATTTTAAACTTTGTAGACATGGTGTAAAAAATGCAGAAGCTTTATAGACATAGTATCTAAATGCATAAGGCTTGTTTTAAACCTATAAACATGGTATCTAGATGTAATTGAATATGTTTAAGACTTAAACATGGTATCCAAATGCAGACTTGCTTCAAACCTTATAGATAGTATTTGAATATGAAACTTTGTTTAAAACCTTATAGGCATGGTTTCAATATGTAACTGAATGTGCAAAATTAGAACAAACCTATAGGCATGGTTTCTATATGTAATTAAATATGCATAATTAGAACAACCTATAAGCATGGTTTCTATATGTATAGAGTATGCAAGATAGACTTATAGGCATGATTTCTATATGTACAGAATAGTAATAAACCCATAAGCATGATTTCTATATGTATTTGAATATGCAGAATCGTAATAAACCTATAGGCATGATTTTTTACACTTTGCATGCATAGTTACCCACCCTCTTTTCACTCGCCAGCATCAAATGTTCATTACAACTTATTACAAACAAAAATAATAAATTACATCAAAAGTACAAGAAAGAATACAACCAGAGGAAGCCTGATACTTGCTTCCTCTCTGAGTTATGAGATAGACTAACTCAAAAGACCATTGATCCAAAGCCTTTCTCCTATTTGAGTGTGTCAGAGTTTCCTAAGAGCCTCAATGGGACTTTCGGCAGTGCTCTCGCCCAAATTGTATTACCAGAATAGGGGCAAGTGCAGTTTGGAAGGGCCAACCCTCAAGTGTCCAAGTTCAGAGGGAGCTCAGAGGGTCCCAAAGCAAGGTTCACAAGAGGGGGGCAAAACATAAAGTCTAGGAGATAGTGAAAGTGAAGAACATAATTCTAAGGAATAAAGGAGAGGGAAACAACTACAAACAGGCACACAAAGGGGTTCAGGGGAATAAGGGAATTGCAAAGAGCCTATTGCTTAGGATAGGACAAGCTTTAGGCATGCCCAGCAATGGAGGATGCTGGCATGCCTATAATTTTGCCAAAACACACAATATTAGAGGCTATGATCCCAGGGGATCAAGTTTGAGTCATGGACAACAATTTTCAGTATTACCATGCTTCAAACCATAGCATAAACACATAAGGGGTGGGGTTTTGGGATTCATAATAGATTTAGAATAGGCTGAAAGAAATTACAGCATGCTAAAGAAAGTATTGAACCATATATAAGCAGTAGGCAGACATGCAAGTAAAGGTAGTAAATAAACACATTGTTGTGATTGCTGGAAACCTTAATGAGGACATACGAGTTTCAAGGAAGCAAAAATACAAAAGCAGTAGCCAAACTTGAAAAACAGGCCACAACAACAGTAACAAGAGAGAATGCTTTTTTGAATGTGAGTGTGAGTTCAGAAAGCTAAGAGTGTTCGTGTGTCAGTGGTTTTAAGACTCAGAATGCTTTTTTTTTCGTTTTTTTTGTGTTAATAAAATAGTAGGGTATTTATAGTTTGAAAACAGGTACAAAATACGGCAAGAAAATAATTATGGGAGTGTGTATCACTTTAAAATCAACCAGTGTAAGAAACTTCCTTTAATTAAGGAGTTTAAACTCAAAGGGTAAAGGATAAAAGACTTTTAAGGAAGGAGATCAAGTAAGCACTTTGTGTAAAGTAGGCCATCAGGGGTAAATACATAGGGGGTCTAATTAAGGGAAGAATTAATAAAGAATCTTTGAAATATACGGTTGTCTAAATAAGGTAAGAACACAATAGAATCAGTCACTACATAGTAAATCAAGGAGTAAGGGATTCGAAATTACTAGTTCATGAGTAAACCGGGTCAGAGAGGCTAAGGAAAGTTTTCGAATCAAACCAAGTAACAGGGAAATTAGCAAAACAAGGAAAGAATCAATCAGACTTACACAAAGGAGGTCTGAAAGCAGTAAGAAAAAAATTGAAAGTCATTTTAGGGGGAAAGCTTAGCATATATAAGGAGTACACAAGTATTAAGCAGGCAAGACAAAGAGAAACATTATATAAACATAGCTAGTCAGATAGGTTGATTTTAGTTACTAAGTAATAGAGAAGAGAAAGTATCAAATACCATAATCGAGGGTTAAGAAAAAGTCCTTATAAAGTTTAGCAGGAAATAAGGATCAAGTAAAGAAGCAAAAGATTCAGGAATTCAACTGAGCAGTAGATGAGAAAACTCTTAGAAACTCAAATAGGTTCAAAGAAATTAGGGCTTTGAAAACAAACAAGTTTAGAGATGAGGAACAAACCAATCTCATAACAAATAGTCTCCACACTCAAATGAACCCTTAAATCTTAGGGTTTTTCAATTCGAGTTATAGAGGTGAAAACAAGTAAATCAGGCAGAAACACTAACGAAGTAAGTTCAGAAATCTCAAAAAAGGAACTAAGCCCTTTTAACATGCATATTCCAGTAGAAGAACAATATAAGAAACATAGTAGGAGAAAAACGTAAAGAAGCACAGTAGAAGAACAAGATAAAGAAGCACAGCGGAAGAACACCATAAGAAACACAGTATAAGAATAACATAAGCAACATAGTAGAAGAACAACATAAGAAGCACAGTAGAATATGTTTAGAAATCAGAAGAGCTTTGAAAATAAGTAACAAAACCCTAATTCAGAAAATATGAAGGTTTTGAAAGTAGATTTTTGAAAGAAACTTTGAGAAAACATTTAAGACCTTAGAGAAAATCACAGATCTACAATGGATCTAAAAGAATTAGGTAAACCTTGAGGGTTTAGGGTTTTAGACAAAACCAAATGATTAGAAAGGCTTGGAAAGTCATTGATCTAAGTAGGAGAAAACAAGAGTCAAGCTTGAATAGCCATAGCCGGCCGGAACCGGGTCAAGGTTGGCCGGAAACAGGCATAGAACTGAAAGCAACCGTGGTCTAGACCAGTTTTCTTCGAGGCCTGGCCTTAAAACCATAGTAACCAAGCGTGTAAGAGTTATAAGAGGCCGGTATAGGACTTTGATGGCCTTAGAAGCCATGGATTTCAGTGATTTTAGGGTGGAGTGAAGGGAGGCGGCTGGGGTTTGAGAAGCTTTGAGAGATAATTGAGAGAAGGAGGGATTCAAGGGTGGCTACATAAGGGAAATGATTAGGTTAAGGGGTTAGGTCGGGTTAAAAAAGGAAGGGTGATCTAAGTGATCAACGGCTAGGATTAAAAGGCGAGTTCGGGCGGGTTATTTAAAAGGGTCGTGGGTCGGGTAGATTAGGTAATTGGGTTGGGTAATTGGGTTTAGGATTTGAGTTCAAACCTGTCTAAAATTGAAATGCAAATGGGCTACCATTTAAATAGCCATTTTTCCCTCATTTATTTTATAAGAAATAGTAAATAATTTCTGAAAATAAATTAAAGGACTAAAATGATTAATAATATTTAATTATCAAACTAAAAATACTGGAGTTAATTTTTTAATTATAAACACAATTAAATCTTAAAATAGGCTAATATTGTAAATATATGCAATTTAGCTCTAAAAATAATAAAAAATTTATAAAAATATGCGAAAATTATGTTAACTATGTTTTAGTATAAATGTGAGAATCCAATAAATAAATCACAAAAATGATAATTTGGGAATAATTATTGGGTTTTTCTTGCTAAAATAGGGAAATAAATTAATTTAAGAAATCTTTAAAAATTGAGAAAAATAATAAAACCTTGGGACATACTTATATATGCTTATACATGCTATTTTGAAAGGTATTTTGTATATAAAAAATATAAAGGGAAAAATTGGGTATCAACAAAGTGCAATGGAGTATGAGTAATAAAGTAAAAACAATAAGGCTGAAGAACACTTGTTGAACACGGTAAACAAGAAAAGCAGAGTAGAATATTTTATTGCAGTGAATAACGTGCGATGATCCTTACAAAATGATTGGGGTCCCCTTTATATAGGAGGAGGAAACCCAATATAGTACATTCCTAATTGTAGTAAAGAATTCTATTGGTACAGGTCTAAAATAACCCAGTACAGACCTATACCAATTCCTACAAATCTTATCCTTTAATGTATGGCCTGACCCATGTGTCCTTGAGAAATTCTCGCTCTTTCTTGAGTGTCTTCGAGATTGTACTACCCTCGATGTCGATCGTGCCAGGCCTTCGATCCGCTTCCTCGAGGTGTGCATCCCTCAATCGGGTCCGACCCTTACTTCGGGTCGCCCGAACTCGAACTCATAGCCCGATTCAAGACTTTGAAATTAGGATCCTTGATTTTGACCTTGTACAGATAGTCTCCGCATTTCTTAGAATAAGATGATAAGAAATGATTTGAACCTCGACCTTCCCGATCCGCTCGTGATGATGTTATGCTCATGACGTAGGCGCTTGAAATGATCGGGAATGTGATGTCAGCATGCTTCCCCAAAACGTCAAATATGTTTCAGCTTTTGTCGGTCACTTGCGCTGCCGGTTCCGTCATCGGCTTTCTATAAATAAGGGGTTACTTGGCTGAACAAAAACTACACTCATTCCTTGTTCATATACTTTTAGCCCTTTCCTTGCTTTATGTCTTCCTCTAATAACCTATTTCTATGGTTCAAATCTGAGACCACAAGGTCACATGGTTGCAAATTTACTAGCTACACAAGGCTTCATTTTGTAAAGCTTTTTCTCGAGATAATGAGAGAAGGGTACTAAATCCTTCCCGTATAGAGGATATGCGAACTTTGCACTGCTGTTCTTCTATCTTAACTTCAACCTGGTGTGTCACTTCATTCCTTTTTATTTCCAAGGAATGAGGTGACACTATCATCTAATAACTTTTGCATACACACCAGAACAGAATTTCGAGGATGAACACTCTTGGATTGTTGCTCATGCATCTTGCAACCCCTTTATGTTTTTTTCGTTTGCTTGTTATTTCCTAATATATTATGGCCTAGAATTTCAATGGAATGCTCAATCTCAGCTACCAGAGATATAATTATATTTATCGAGGGCCTTCTGCCAAACATTTCCAAAAATCGAAAATGGTGCCCCCGAGAAGAGGATTTTCGGAGATGCTGCTCTTGATGTTGTGACCTTAAAAGCGGATTAGGACCTTAGGCTTTTGTATTTTGCTTCTTTGTTCCTATTTAAGTATCCTTCGTAGGTGCCATAGTTATATTTTGTAATCTTATTTTGGAAGTATAAAAGGATCTTTATGTATCCTTTCAGCCCATGCTGAATTTTATTCTATCTTTATTCGTAAAAGACTTGATTTTATGATTTCAATGACTATCCCAATATCAATCTTAGGACATAATAAACCCTTAGGTTTTTAATTGATCAATACAATACACCTCGAGGCTTTCGTTAACCCTCGAGCTAAGATTGAATGCGGACTCAGAACATCGGGATTCTCGAGCCCGAGATAGGTGAGAGAATAATCTCTAGATAAAGTAAATCCTTAGATTTCCTTGCAGTTCCCGGGTGGGAAACTTCTCCACCACGGGTATCCCTTAGGATTTTACAGTCGAGAGCGTTTGCTCGAACTTGTAATAAAAATATCCCTTAGGCCTTTTCACAGTCTTCGAGTGAATGATTCCTCAAACTCGGACAACCCTTGGGCTTAGTGATCAAATGGATATCCTGCTCGAGTTCGACTTATAGGCTGCTCTTTTTGATTTTTAACGAATTAATCCTAGATTCCTTGGTCCTTATGCAAATATCGTAATGTTAATAGCTGAAGCGACTGAAAAGTTACTTTTTGTACGATTCCCAAAATCAATAATTTGAGGCGGCTGACGGTCGGCCTTTCGACTTCCTCAACACGCTTAAATGACCTTTATAAATAGACAGATTCCACAATCTTGATCGACCAAGGTTAAATCGGTAGTGCCTTCTCGTAATGAGGAGTGTTTTCCCTCGCCATGTGAAATAACCTCTGATTTTAAAATTGAGAAACATGTTTCGACACTAGGCTGATGCGAGTCTATGTGTTGATACCCAATTTTTCCCTATATATTTTCATATTCAAAATACCTTTCAAAACAGCATATATATGCATGTATAAGTATATCCTAAGGTCCTATTATTTTTCTCAATTTTTAAATATTCTAAAATCAATTTTATTACCCTATTTTATCAAAAAAAAAAAAATCCAATAAGTATTCCTAAAATTATCATTTTGGTAATTCACTTGTTTAACTCTCATATTTATGCTAAACTATAGCTCAAATAATTTTTGCATATTTTTACAAATTTGTTTAGTATTTTTAAAAGCTAAATTGCATATAATTACAATATTAGCCTCCTTTATGATTTAATGGCATTTTTATTTATAAAAATTAAGTCCAGTATTTTTAAATTGATAATTATATGTTATAAATTATTTTTATTACTTTCAATTTATTTCTAGAATTTAATTTTCTATTTTTTATAAAATAAATGGGAAAAATAACTATTTAAAATCTAGCCAGATTTTATTTTGATTGTAGCCTAAATTCTACCCAAATTAAACCCAATTGAACCACAGCCCAATTCCTAAAATTACTCGACCCATATCCCCTTTAAACAACCCACCTGACCCCCTTTAATTCCCAGCCGTTGATCTAACAAATCAACGACTCACGTTCCCCCTTTCCTTAGTTAATTCCAATTGACCCCAAACCTTTCTCATTTTCCACCTACCAGCCACCTCTGAACCCTCCATTCTCTCAAACTCTCTCAAAGCTTCTCAAACCCTACCCACCACTTTCGCCCTGAAAGCCACCGGAATCCATGGCTTTGAAGGGTGTGGAAGCCCTACCCGGCCTCCTATGACTCGCACACTCCTGATTTTTGAAGATTCAAGGCCTTACCACGACGAGGTTTGGTCCAGGATTCGTTTGATTTGAGTCCCACGACCATCTCTGGTTTTGCTCCAGCGTATCATGGTTGCTCGAGCTTGATTTTGACTTCTCCGACTTAGATCGATGACCTTTCAAAGCCTTTATCACTACTAGGGTTCTTCTGAAACCCTAACCCTTCGAGGTTTTCTTTGATTCCTTTAGATCCATTGTGTATCTATGCTTTCCCTAAGTTTTCAAACGATTTCTCTGGCTTTTATTTCACAAAACTACTTTCAAAGCCATTTCTTTTCCGATCTAGGGTTTTCTAAAAAAGTATTTAAATGTTTCTCTGACTTTCTTTCTTTTTTCTTTTGTGTGTATTTGCCTCTACCGTGTTCTTATATTTTCTTCTACCATGTTCTTGTATGCTTCTCCAACTGAGTTTTCCTATACTATGTTCTCATATGCTTTTCTACTGTATTTTTTATTTTCTCATGTGTTCTTGTATGTTTCTCCTACTATACTTTCCATTACTAAGTTCTTAAGTTCCCTTATTAAGTTCCATCTACTGAGCTCTATTTAAGTTTCTTCTAAAACTTCTTAGCATGCTTCTTCTACTGTTCTTATCAGTTTTTTCCATTATGTTTCGTATTAGCTTCTTATACTATATTTTCTTTGGATCCTTCTACTGAGGCCTGCGTGTTACTTGCTATCATTGTTTTCTCATGAGTTTCTACTACTGAAAGAAACATGCAAGAGGCTTCAGTTCTTCTCTGAGCCTGTTTCAATCACTTGCCTTCTCATCTTTGTGCTCGATTAATGGTGGAAACCCTAGAATTTGGGGGTTCTTCCAAGTTTGGTCATGTGATTTGTTTGAACTAGGGTTTTATTTCAAAGCCCCTAACTTTTTCAAACCAACTTCGAGTCTCTGAACTGAGTTTGGACATCCTTGTTTTCATATGATTCTGACTTTTTCTAAACTCTTCTACACTGGATTTTTCTACTGATATTACAATGGCACGACATTCTTCTTTCATGCTTAACATGTTCGTATGCTCCTTATAAATGATGAACTTCCCCTCTAAAGTAGCTTTCAAATTTATGATTAGTTCATACTTCCCTCTGAATATGGTCTGATTGATTTCTTTCCATTGTTTGCTGATTTTCTCTGTGACTCGACCTAAGTTAAAACCCTTCTCAGCTTTTGCGACTTGGTTCATTCATGGGTCAGTAGTTATAAGATCCCTGATTGTTTGATTTACTGGTTGTTAATTGGTTTTCTTACCTTATTTATACAACCGTGGCCTTAAATAGCCTTTTATGTATTTGCCCCTAATTACATGCTGTGCACAAACTGCTTATTTAATTTTTTTCCTCAAATAGTTTTTACCCGTTTGAATCTTAATTCCTGAATTAAAGGAAGTCTTGTGTGATTGATCCTTGATTGATACTTAGTTCCATAACTATTTTCTTACCTTATTTCTGCCTGATTTTCAACACTATAAAAGGCATGATCCTTTTCACGAACTAGACAATTTAGAATCCTTCTAAACTCATACTCACACACAATAATATTCTCTTCTTGTCTGCAATGTGTCATGTTCACAAGACCTACTACTTTTTATTTGTTTGTTTCTCTGAAACTGGTATGTCCTGATTTAATTTTTAGCACCACAACAATGTGTATTTACTACTTGTGTGTCCATATTTGCTTGCTGTTTCTATATATCTCAGCATTTAAATTGGCATGCTAATTTCCTTATGTTTGTTTGTTTTTTATGAACCCCCATTCCCCTATTAACCTTATGTGTTTTGAGTTCTGACTTAAGGCATGTAAATGTAAGTTGTTGTCCATAAATTAAGTTTGATCAATGGGGGTCTTAACCTGTAAACAATATGTTCTAACAGGCCTAAGGGTGTGCCAGCATCTCCCATTGTTGGGTATGCCCATCAGCCTGCCTTTTTTTCCTCTTGCAACTGCCTCATTTCCCTATACCCTTATATGTACTGATTTAAGCTGTTTTCCTTTTCCCTTTCCCCTTTCAGAATTCTACTTCTGCACTTGCACTCTCTCTTAGTCCCTAAGTTCTGTCCCGCTCTTGTGAGCCTTGCCTTGGGACCTTGAGTTCCCTTTGAACTTGGACACTTGAGGGCTGTCCCTTCCACACTGCACTATATCTTAATCTGTTGATACATTTGGGTGTAAGCGCTGTACGGAGTTCATAGGGGACTCTTAGGGAACTTTAACATGCCCCAATTGGGATAAAGGCTTTGAAATATGATCTCTTAGAGTTGGTTTACTTCATACTTCAAACAGGAAGTTTGAATCAGGCTCTCCTTGGTTGTACTTTTAATTTCTGATGTATTTTCTTTACTTTACTTCTTTTTTGGGCTGTAATAACCTTGTAATAAAACTCTCGGAGATGGTTAGTGAAAAAGTGAGGGCTAACCATGTATGCAAATGGATAGATATCTTGCCTATAGGTATATTTTTAGGGATGACAATTGGGGAAGGGCGGGGAAGGGATAACCTTAAATGGGGCGGGGCAGGGGAAGAATTTAATGGGGCAGGGCAGGGCAAATTATTATTTTTGAAATTTTTTAATAGGGCAGGGCAGACAGGGTACTGGATAGTAGGGAAAGCAAGGAGAGCAGTTTCATCTATTACTTATGGGAGATCAATATAATGTGCATGTCATTTTAAAACTGTAATCGATGTCCTCTGGCTGTGTGTGGATGCTATGAAGGAACGTGGTTTGACATAATACAGACATCCATCTTCGAGAAGGAATATTATGATGAGAATTATGATTGGACAAGTTGTTGAGTTATATGATGTCTGGTCCCACAATTTTAAAAAACATAAGATTATCCATAATTAAAATAGATTAATTATGGAAATTACAAGTAGAAGGATTAAATGAATTTTTTGAAACTTAAGAAAGAGAATAAAAATTTTATGAAACATTATTATTTGCATCTTCCATTAGAAAGAGAGAAAATTAAATTTTTTGAAACATATATCTTTCTAAAACTCTTAAATGTGAAATGAACACAAATTACTTGACACAATACATCAATTATAGTAGTATTTTTTACATTTTAAAAGTGTAAGCCAATTTGCATTTCTGAATATTATAATTTTTAATGCATAATAACTTTTGAATATTTTATTAGTCCGCTTCAAATTATTTTGAATTTATTTTAATATTTAATATTTTTAAAAACGAACTGATAGGGACACTTCTCCATAATAGGAAAAAAAGCATTAATGCATAAACATAATATTACAAATTAGAAAAAAAAAATACAAGAAAGCCTAAACGGGGCAGGGCAGGGCAGGGCAGGGCGGGGCAGGGCAGGACAAAACTTGAAAAAATGGTAAATAGGGAAGGGTAGGGCGGGTCAAAATATTAGCAGGTCAAGGCTTGCCCCACCCTGCCCTAACCTGCCCTACCTCATTTGACACCCCTATGTATTTCTGAATTTCTGCACTCTCATATGGATAACTTGCCTATAGGTTATTTCTGAATTTCTGCACTCTCATATAGATACCATGCCTATAATTTATTTCTGAATTTCTGCATCTCTCATATAGATACCATGTCTATAGAAATTCTGCATTTCACATATAGATACCATGTCTATGATTATCTAGAAACATGAATCCTGCATATGCTCATAGAAAATATGCCTATAGGTCTTCTGAATCATGCATATATATTCTTCATCAGGAAATCATGTTTATAGGTGTTAATCAATCAACTGCAATTAGATATCATGTTCATAGGCTTAAAAAATGAAATTCAACACCTAGATATCATGCTTATTAGTTTTTTGCATTTTACCATGTTTGTTAAAAGAGGTTTAAAATCAGCACACATAGAAAGCATTTCCATAGGAGTTATTAATCAAGTCTGAATCACTTCATTTTCTTATAAGTCTAAAACCAGTAATAATGACAACCATTAGTTGCAGAACTTATGATCTCTTGCTAAAACTTGCTTTCTTTAATAACTGACAATTTTCTTAAATCAGTATGTATTCAGTTTATTTCATTATTTATGAAATCAGTAGACATCATGCCTATAGGACCCTCGTCTAACACCTAGGCAAGCCTTAGGGCTAAAAATTACCAGATTTTATTAGCTACAACCAGCAGGCAGGCCTGATTCGGGCTTCTTATATGAACTATGTAATAAATCAGCCTGCCTCAACCTTTAAGTTTTTAATCAGACGTTAAATAGTATGTGTAAGTCATGCTAAATACTTGCTTTCTCTGTTTAAAGGAGGTGTATTTAACCCCTTTTTTTGTTTCTATGCTTTCCCCAAACTTGCTATATGTGTTTTTGCCCGTCGCCTTAGTATTTTACCTTTTGAAACCACAAATAAGCCCAATATCTCCTCCCTTTAGGATTAGCAGTCCCAAGTACCTCTGGGGCTGATAGGATTAGGGCGGGTAATAGCATGCAATAAGTAAACAAGACCATTCCGTATTTTAATACCTTAACGGGGTGGGAATGATAGATATGGATATGATGACCACGCGATAATATCACATGTAGACCCTCACTGAGGAGTGATTACTGGATGTTGTGTGGGGTGATCCATATTATTAATAAACCTAGGACCCCCTTTCCTTTGTTCTTTGTTTCTTTTAAATCTTTTAAAACTATTTCTCTAAGGAAAAAATCAGTTTCCCTTTCGTTCTTTCTAACTTTGCTTATTTGTAACCATTATGTGAAATCCCCTCTTACTTGAATTTTTGTTTGCCTATGTGTTATTTGTACTTAAGTCACAATAATAGTTTGGCCGGGAACCACACTAGTGGATCCTTAGGGGTGCCTAACATCTTTCCCTTGGGATAATTTCAAGCCCTTACCCAATCTCTTGTTATTCAAATCAAACCCTCCTTAGTATCCTAATTCACTTAAATCATTAGGTGGCGACTCTTCAATTCAAACCCAATTCCCAAAAGGGAACGAGTTGTCTTCCCGAATATCATAAACCCGATTTCGCGATAAAAAAGGGGAGCGACACCATGTCTCGATATGTTTTTCTGATGACCAAGGTCGAGCTCAAGCAAGTAAATGAGGATTGTAAATTGGACTATAAAGAAATAGTGATTACTTCTTCCGAGGAGGACATCACCACGTATAAAGCATGATACTTGAGCATATACACCTAGCCATTTACGTTGGGACCTGCAATTCCGGCTTAGGGTCGCATAGATCCTGTTATTCTTGACTTTTGCCAATGATACCGAGTGATGCTTGGCTAGATCTACCCCTCCTTCTGGCGAATCATTTACTTAACCAGGTTCTTTTTGAGCCAAATTGAGGGAATGCCCTTTATCCTCGATCATCTGATCAGATTGTACAGTCCCCGACTTTATCGTGGGGGTTTGATAAAATTGCAATGCTTATCCTTAAAATCTCTCTTTGCTAGTATCGATGAGGACAAAGGCCATGGGTGGATGAGTCAGTTTGTAAGAGCCAAGACCTCTGATCTGGTTCCTGCCGATTGGATGTCGTTCCCCGAGGAGTGGAACATGAAACGTGAGTACGCAGCAGGTTTATACCCTGCTTTCTTTTCTTTTCCCTAGCTTTATATTTTTCATTGGTCTAACCCCTTTACGATGGTGCAACTGCTGCTTGGTTTCCTGGTGTGGTCCTGGACCTCAAGGGCTGGTTCCAAAAGTAGGCCTCCGCCTACTCTTACTCGGAGCGTTGCTGGCGAGATCTGGCCAAGGGTCGATGGGAGGACAAAAACCATGGTGAGCTATTTTCTTTGCTTTCTTATGCTTCTTCTATGGGATACTGACCTCAGCTTCATGTAGGTCTTGGAGACGCCATTGATTTGCGACCGGCCCTGGATAATGAAGTGGAGGTTCCAAAGCCTTCCAAAGAAAGGAAAAGAACAAGATGGACATCTGAAAATCCCCCGAAGCCAAAGAAGAGCGTGGCTCGAAGGCCTAAGCCTGATACATCGGCCTTATCTTTGGAAATGGCCCAATGCCTTTGGGAGGAGGAGGAAGAAGAAGATGATGATTGTCTGATGGTAACCCGTAAAAAAATAAAAAATGTCGATTCTTCGAATCCCGTCGAGCCAGTGGTTGAAGTGGCTCAATCTAGAGCCAAAGAAATTTCCTAGGGGAGTTTAAACAAAATCCCTGAACTATCATCCAGAAAGAAAGCACCTCGCCTATGAGATTATTTAGAGGGCGAGGTCGAACGACTTGACCCCGAGCCTCCTCAGATAAGATAAACTGCCCCAAGTGGACCACTTGTGGTGATCAATGTGGATGATTCGCCTCCTGGTCTTGAGTTCTACGAGCGATAAATCCGAGATGGCCATAATATGAGATCTTCCAAAGTGGAAGCAATCCACGAAGGGCATGAAATATTTCTAGAATGTCTCGCAGGGCTTGATGATGGTCCCGACACCGATGCCTCTTTTATTTTTGATGAGGCTCGTAATATCTTTAAACAAGTGATTTCATAATTTTTATGCATGCGCCTTTGTTTTAGTTGTTTTGAATCTATCTTTTATCCTTTTTTGTAAAGGCTGTGGTGCTCCATTAGAGGGAATTTTCCAATTCCCAAGCTGATATTGCTCGATGCGAGGCTGAGCTTAAGAAGACTTTGGAGAAGCGGGACGTCGTCAAAGCCCTCTATGCTAAGAAAGAGATGGAGATCTACGATCTTCAATTGAGTGGACGTAGGCATGCTAAGGTCTAGCCCAGTATGTGGATAAGGTGACATAGCTATTGAAGGTCTGTTAGTACCTGTTTGTTTTAGCGACTAACACTTTAATTTTGCAGTTTCAGCAGAAGGGCGACTTAGAGGCATAGCTTTGGGAGGAGCCTAAGAATAAAGAAGCCGAGACCCTGGGGTGGAGGCAAGGTATGGACAATCTTGCCTCTGAGAAGAAAACTCTAAGAGAGGAGTTGGCTTCGCTCGAACACCAGCTTCGAGGTGTAAAAGATGAGAGCCTAGCTCAAGGCCTCGAAATTGAGGAGCTTAAAGCCAGATCTGCCACTGAGCTAGCCTAGGCCAAATTTGATATTGCAAAAATTATGACTTCGTATCGAGCCAATACTGAAGCTGCTAATGCTCAAGCAAGGGATATTTGTTCTACGGCGAAGGCTAAGTTATAAAATGCCCTTGACCATGCTAGGCGTCAATCTCAGAGGGAGATACATACTCGCGGTTTCGATCGTTCAACCGATATTGAAGCAGAGAAGATTTTGGAAGAAGAGGTGGCCACTCTGCTTTCCGATGAAGATGATTCAACTAGTGTTTCTAATAGTGAAAGAGACGATGATGAAGTCCCTGAGGATGAGGCTCTCCAAGATGCGACTCCTGAAGATGCAGCTGCTAAAGATGTGACCCCGAAGTAGTTTTAGGTTACTTTATTTTGTTTTCTTGTAAGCCTCTCTTATGTAAATATTTTCTGTAATCATCTTTTGGAAATACAAGGGGAATTTTTTGTCTCGTCTTTTGTTAGTACTAGATTTAACATTGCCTTTATTTATGGAAGACTTTGTTTGAATGATTAGTCCGAGGATCGGTTTGGGGTTTAGGGTATTACTAACCCTTAGATCTTTATCGACATGTATAATAATTTCTAAGATGATTTTAAATTGATCCGTTGTGAGCTCGGGATATTGTGGACCTTGAGTCTAGATTGAAATGAAAGCGGAGTCTTGAACTATAAGTTTTCTGGCACTTCAGCCTTTCGAGTTGGCCCTTTAGGCTCTCATATATTGGCCCTTAGGCTCCTTTAAACTGGACCTTAGGCTCTTTTAAAATTGGCTCTTAGGCTCTTTATATTGTGCCGTTTCGGCCTCTAAAATGGCTATGTAATTTTTTCCTCATTTCGGCTAAAAGACTTAGTGAAATTTTAGTTATTCCTTAGCATGTGTTTTTGTACCTATTGGGGTTTTCAAAGGCTCAGCTTATCAGAACCTAATTAGTCATTGTGTAAGAATAATCGAATACCTCTAAAGGTTTTTTCGAAGGCCGGTGTTATCGAAGCTTTTAGATCATTCGAGGGCTAATTTATCAGAGCCATTAGATTTTTCGTGGGCTGAATTTATCAAAGCCCTTCATATTATGCTTTTGCCGAGGGTTGCCTGATTTAATTAGTCTTTTGACAGTTGAAGGACTTTAATTTATGACGGTAGTCGGACGTCTCTGAACTGCATTATTTCGGTCGTAGCCTTTTCATATGACCGTAGTCTTTTATACGGCCATAGACTTTAGTCTCTGAGTGTGATGACCTTGGCCTTATTATAGAGGGTATGCCTCTTCAAGGTCTTGTGAGCTCGAATGTGCCTCTTTGAGGTCTTATAAGTTTGAGTGTTCGATAACTCGGTATGTCGATAGTCAATAACAGTCCCCGAGTGTTTGGGTGCATTTAGTGTTTCAGCCCTCGAGTCGTTAAATGTGAAAATAGTGGACTTCTTTGAGGAACAAAGTGTTTTGATATAATAAAAATGCTTCATCAAATAATTGATACATGCGTACATGTTTTGTCTCTGGGGGCTCGACTATTCTATGTAGACACGGTTCTTTTAACCGTTTGGCCCATTACAACATTCCCTATCGAGGCCCTCTTTGGCATGAATTGTTTTCTTCGAGGATATAACCTACGAGGGTAATGATCCCCAGTATTCAAGGTTGATCGAAAAGAATCCTTGAATACTTTGTTGAATGTTCCTTAGGTAGCATATAGGTGTTGGCTCGTTAAAAACCTTGTCGGTAGAACCTATTTGGGACAAAATCCTAGCCAAGGAAAAAAGAGTACAACGCATGCTTTAAGGCCTACAATCTTCGTGTAAGAAGGGATGTCTTCGAGATCACAAGTCTTTGAAAGCTCCTATCGTGTTGATCTTGTAAGATCCTTTACCAACGATTCTTAGGCCTTGCTATCTATGATCATGATATCTTCGAGCGCCTTGACCTGGTCGGGGATGATTCTTAATGCCTTGATTTGACACCATGAGGCCGAGAAATTCAGTCGTGCCAACTTCGAAGGCATGTTTCTCTAGGTTGAGCTTCATGTCGCGTCGCCGTAAAATGTTAATTATTTCCTTCAAATGAATCAGAATGGTCCTCTACGCACGGATTTAACCAGTCATATCATCAATATAGGCTTTTGTTACTTTACCTACCTGTTCTTTGTACATCCTGTTGACTGGTTATTGATACGAAGTTTTTCGAATCGGGGGCCTCCCTTTTTATTTTACTGGTTTAAACCTGGGTCTGTTGCTCAATATATATGTGGTGATTTAAGGCTGAATCCCTTCCATATCTGAATGGGGCCAAGCAATGCAATCTATATCGTCAATAATAAACAAGATGAGTTTTTTCCTGAGTTCAGGAGTTAATCCCTTCCCAAGTGTACCTTTCTTTTGAGCGGTTGACTTGGTAGCATCGGGCTTCTCGGGGAAAATGGAGGTTCGAGGAGCTAGGGAGTTCCCTTCTTCAGCTTCAGTTACCTCTTTATCATGCTTCCATCTAAACTTGGAGCTGTGATTACTACTTAGCCACCTATTTTATCTTTGAGGCTTGACTTCTCCAAGGTCAAGGGTTCCGGCATCGGCACTAATTCCTCGATTGCAAACATCTCTTTTGCAACATGCTGTTCTCAGTGGACTATTTTCACTCTTTCCTTTGTCGGGAACTTCATCATCTGATGGAGGGTTGACGACACTGCCTTATGTTGTGTATCCATGGCCTTCAGAGGAGTGCGTTATACCTCATGTAACCTTCGATGACATAGAACCTGGTGTCTTGTTTGGTCCCGACTACATTAATAAAATCTCCCTTTGCTGTTTCACTTGCCATGCTGTAACCATTCAATGCCCGAGATGTAGGTAAAATCTGACTTTGCAGGCTGAGTTGTTTCACGACCCTTGATTTGGTTATGTTCGCATAGCTACCTGGATCCACTAAAACATGTTGAACCTGAACTTTATTTAAAATGATAGAGATTACCCGGGCGTCGTTGTGAGGCTGGGATACATCCTCTGCTTCCTCGTCACAGAATGATAGGGCATCCTCGGGCACATAGCTCCATGTCTATTTCTCTTTCATGATGGATACTTTGGTACGTTTGAATATAGGTCCATGCGGGATGTCGACTCTACCAATGGTTATGTGAATGACCTGTTGGGGTTCTTCAGGTTCATTCTTCCTATTTGCATCTTTTTCGCGGACATGGTTTTTAGCCCGGTCAGTGAGAATTTCACAAATATGCCCTTCATTGAACAATCGGGCTACCTCCTCCCTAAGCTACCTACAATCCTCGATCCTATGCCCGTGAGTACCATGATACTTACATATTAAGTTGGGGTTCCTCTGAGAAGAGTCGGTCTGTATGGGCTTAGGCCATCTAGTATCTCTAACTTTGCCAATGGCTGAGACGATGCCCAAGGCATCAACACTGAAGTTGTATTCTGACGACTTGGGTGCCTTCATTGGTCCCGAGCGCATGTGGAACCCGCTTTTGCTCATAAGCCCCCGTGCATTTTGTCCTCGCTCTACTCTTCGATCATTCCGAAGTGTATTACGCCTTAAAATGTTCCTTCTATCTTCGACGTACGGTTGGTATCTTTCCTTGTTGAATCTTGATCCCCGGTTTGTGTCCCTCAGGGGCTTGGCTGCAAATATATTAGGATGAACTGAGCCCGAGGGGGCTCCCAACTGGTCGTCCTAGACCCTAATTTTTTTACTGATAACGATTGTGCATATCTGACCATGTCATAGCAGGATATTCAATCAAGTTCTGCTTTAGCTTTCAAGATACAATCAAGCTTCTTTTATTCAAACCTTGAATAAAGGCTGAACTACACAGTTATCGGAGACCAGTGGTAATTCCATCGTTTCCATTTGAAACCGAGACACGAACTCCCTTAGAATCTCTTCATCCCTTTGTCTTATTTTGAAGACGTCCTATTTTCTTGTGGCCACCTTTATAGCCCCAAATTGTGCTTTCACGAAGGCGTCTGCCAACATAGCAAATGAATATATTGAGTTAGGAGCTAAGTTGTGATACCATATTATAGCTTCTTTTGATAGTGTTTCCCCAAACTTTTTCAATAATACTGACTCGATTTCATCGTCATTCAAGTCATTTCCTTTGACTCCACAAGTTTATGAAGTAATATGTTCATTAGGGTCAGTTGTTTCATCGTATTTTGGTATATCAGGCATGTAAAATTTCTTGGGAATGGGCATCAGTGTCGTACTTGGGGGGAAAGGTTTTTGTATGAATTTTTTGGCATCTACACCTTTCAAAATTAGAGGTGCTCTCGATATTTGGTCTACCGCGGAGTTATAAGTTTCCACCTTTTTAACATTCTCTTCTATCTTCTTTTCTCCTGACTCGATTCTCTTAGTTAGTTCCTCGAGAATTTTCATGATTGTCGGATCAGTCCCCGAGCCACTTTCTTTGGGACTTTCTAGAGCTGACTCATGCCGGCCGTTTACTGGTTTCGCGGTGTTAGGAGTTTTGTTCTGACTCTGAAGCTGAGCGATGGCGATTTGCTGAGCTTGCAACATCCCGAATATCACTTGGAGGCTGAATCCTCCTTCTTCCATCCCTCGCGTTTCCTGGCCTCCTGCTCGGGCTTCCGTGTGTGTGTTCCTTGTGGGATCTGCGCCTGCGTCCGTCTTTAGAGCGTTGAGCTAACTGATATTAACTAGCTCCATGTTTGGTACTCCCTCAGGGTTTATGGGTGGTACACCGACCCCTATACCACTATTTTTTCCAAGACCTTCGTCCTCGTGAATAGGTGCATTCTATGTACTAGACATGATTAAGCTTAAAATCAAAGAATCTTTGACAAAAATGTTTGAATAATAACGTGTGTTATCAGAAAACTACACTAAAATAATCACTAATATCTTTAGCCCCACGTTGGGTGCCAAACTGTTTACCTCAAAAAATTGGGGTAACAATTAAATGTAATTTGTGATTTATTCTAATACTAGTAAATATACAAGTAATACTGAGTTTAAATAAGAAGAATTGATGAACCAAACAAGTGTTGCTATTACAACGAGGACCTCGAGCTCGACTTTCCTGGGGGCCTCGAGGTCAGCTAAGAGCAATGAAGTACGAGTAATAAAGTAAAAATAATAGGGTTGAAGAACAATTGTTGAGCACGGTAAACAAGAAAAGTAGAATAGAATATTCTATTGCAGTGAATAACGTGAGATGATCCGTACAAAATGATTGGGGTTTCCTTTATATAGGAGGAGGAAACCCCCAATATAGTACATTCTTAATTGTAGTAAAGAATTCTATTGGTATTGGTGTACAGTAACTAGTACGGACCTGTACCATTTCGTACAAATCTTATCCTTTAATTTATAGCCTGACCCACGTGTCCTTGAGAAATTCTCTCTTTTTCTTGAGTGTCTTCGAGATTGTACTGTCCTCGATATTGATCGTGCCAGGCCTTCGATCCGCTTCCTCGAGGTGTGCGTCCCTCAATCGGGTTAGACCCCTACTTCGATCGCCTGAACTCGAACTCATAGCCCGATTCAAGATTTCGAAATCGGGCTCCTTAATTTTGACCGTGTACAAAATCTAAGTATCATCTTTAAACGTTTAGAGAGGGACCTGCAAGAGATATTATCATCAAAACTTGGAGAACCCTATATGGCAGAAAAAAGAAGAAAAGAGACACCGGTAATTAAAAACGATGGCACCCTTTAATGTGGGGTTATAATATTTTTACTATTTAAGCTTTAAGACTTTTGTAATGCCCGTATATATTATTCCCACCCCCTTTTCTTTATTAATTTCCTATCATCAAAGTCACAATATAGATTTCATCTTTCTTTTTTAAAAATGTATATACAGACCAAATCATAAATATGATCTTTTAGCACAACGTTTGAATAGAGTTTTTATTTTTATTTTAGAAATGTACTATCAGAAAGAGGGACCTATAAAATATGTTCTATCAGAAAGAGGGACCTTACAACCAACTAAATATTCTTTTCAATCCTAAGTTTTAACTATTATTATTCATAAAGATACACCACCAGGTAACTACACATAACTTTTCAAATAGACCCATAATTTGCCTACACATAGGGGATCACAAAAGATTCCCTAACATTTCAATTTAGCAGATACTCGCATTTTATTCTTCATAACATATGGTACCAATTCATCTCTTGGAAAAATATAAGCTATAAGCGTCATTAATGAAAAAGAGAAAAAACAGTAATTTAAAATATAAAAAGAAAGCAAAAAGCCAAAAATTGAGAAGGAAAAAAAAAAGACAAAAAAGATTCCTAAACTTTGAGAAATGCAACAAATAGTTGTTAAAATACGACTGAAGACAGTATGTGGGTTCTTAATTGTCACGATCCAATTTCCTTTCCGTTCCGTTGGATATCGTGATGGCAAATCATCTTAGGGACTAGGTAAGTCTAACATTTACTGAATAATAACAATAATAAATAAAATCTAACAGTCTCGAAATAGAAATCTCTACAAAATTTACAATTTTCCAAAACCAATAATACAAGTCATAAGCTCTACAGAGTTTGATATAACTTCTAAATACAAATGTTTGGAAAATGAATAAAAACAATGTAAATACAAAATAAGAAGGTGACTTTGAAGCCTGCGACCGCAGCAACAGGTTTACCTTCAGTCTCCACAACAACGATCCGCATAGCTACTACCAATCAAGTACCTGGATCTGCACAAAAATATGCAGAAGCATAGTATGAGCACACCACAGAGGTGCCCAGTAAGTATCAAGACTAACCTCTATGTAATAATGATGAGGAATAGTAAAGATATTACTGGTCTAATAACCTGAACAAGTATAAGTATAGGAAAAACATAATATGATATCTACATAAAGACTACCCGATATGACTAACAATATAATAATTTCAATAAGAAAGAAAACAGCAAGTATCAAAAAGAGTAAATGAAAATACAACCTAAATCTGAAAATTGCAGATACAACAAGGACAAGTAATAACTTAGCAACTACGGCCACTTTCACATAAGGTTTTAGACAACAAACTCCACGAGGTACTGAACCTCGGGCAAATCACAACTCACGGGTCTCAATACCTGAACCCTAATACTTGGCATCTTGTGCCTTCATAACTGCATTGACGACTCATGTGACAAATAGAGCCATTCTCACATAGAAGGCAAGTAAACAAGGGTGTATAGCTATACTCAATAATATCAAGAAAACCTCTTATTCGATAAGAGTGCTTAGCTATGTGTATGCTTGTGCAAGTGTCCTAACATAGTTCATACCAGCTAATAAGTATAAGAAAAAGATCGGACATCACATAGAATATTTTCTCACAACTCTCACAAGATAAAGCTCACATAAGTAAGTATAGCACTATACAAATATCAAGAGCAAGAATGCCCCAAAGCCATCACAAGTCATCACAAATCAATCCCTGATATAGCCCACCTAGTCTCACCACGTGTGCAATAATAAAGTAAGTGCCTACCTTGTCTCGCCACACGTGCAATATAATGTTCTCACCTTGTCTCGCCACATGCAACCCGCATATATATATATATATATATATATATATCCCGTCTTGTCACGCCGCATATGCAAATATCAACAGTAACAATAGCACGACAGAGACCTCATGAAACCCAATAGCACTCGGACGTCAGAAACCTCGTGCATACAATAACAACAACCACACCGCAGAAACCTCGTGCATCACAATAACCACCGCACGGAAGAAACCTCGTGCATCACAATAGCAATTACAACAACAACAATGACAATAAACACAAAAGTACGACAAATAAATCAACTCAATAACTTTCGATCACAAAGAAATGGTAGAACTAGTTCACAAGGAATGACCACGATAGAGAATACTAGGTGTAATAAAAATAGCTCAACCAGGGAGGAAATAATATATAACAACGATCCCCACAATAAACACGAGTCAAATAATTCCAAATAAGGACACGCCACTAAGATATGAGATACCTAAACTTCTTTTAAGATTGGGAAATTACGAAGAAGATACAACAAATTTAAATTAAGGGTAAGCAGTAGGAAGATAATCATAACCTCAATTAAGACTAAATAATTTCAGGATAATATAATAATAATTTCAAATAAATATAAACAGTTATGAAAAGATAACATGACAATATAAGAGGTAAAAGTCTTCGGTTAAGCCAAATAAGAGTCAAATAGGCAATAAGAGTGAATCATAAAGCAATTAATTTCAATTAAAGCATGTAGAGGTGAAACTAGTAAATAGGAAACTCAATCATATCAAGAACAATTTCATACTCAGTGAATTTAAGGACCTAAGAACCCTAAAAGGCCATCTTTCCACAAATAAGTCCGAGCACACACTCATCACCTCACGTACACGGACTACAATCAACATAGAAGACTCAAATCCTAAGGGGAAATCTCCCACACAAGGTTAGGTAAGATACTTACTTCAAAGAAGACAGGCTGATACTCTAAAATAGACTTCTTAGGTCAAATGACCTCCGGATGGCTCAAATCTAACCAAAATAACTTGAAAGCACAAATAAAACTCATAAGAAACTATTCTGGATCATAAAGCCTCAATCTTTATTAAAATCTAAAAATTGACCCAAAAGTCGACTCCCGGGCCAGCACCTTGGAATAGGATAAATTTAACAAAACCCGAACACCCATTCCGATATGAGTTCAACCTTACAAAAATTAACAAATTTCGATACCATTTTGTCCCTCAAATCATGATTTTTCATTTTGAAATTTGTTTTTCAAAAACCTCTATTTTCCTCAATTCAAAACACAAATTAAATAATAAAATAACGATAAAAATTATGGAATATAATAATTTCTAGGTGAAGAATACTTACCCAAACTCCACAAATAATCACTCAAAACCGAGCTCTACAAGTCAAAATATGAGCCTAACCCTCGATTTGAAGATCTTATATTCTGCCCAAGTGTTTATGCACCGCGAACGCGGAAGAACAATCGCGTTCGCGAAGAAGGAAAAATAAAGCGACCCAGTTGTGCTTCACAAACGGGACAACGCATTCATGAACGCGAAGAAGAAAAGTCTGATGGACCAACGACTACTCTTCGCGAACGTGTGAAGTAGTACGCGAACGCGAGAGTGAAATGGAATAACTACGCGAACGTGTGGGATGAACGCGAATGCGATCAAGGAAAATGATGGCTTCTATGATCAAGAAAAAATATTCCCTCCTCCAGAATTACTCATCACGAACGCGAAGGAGAAAAATAAATGACAAATATCAGCAGTCCAAAAATAGAAGAAAATGGCCCGTAGCTCATCTGAAACACACCCGAGGCCTCTGGGACCCCGTCCAAACATACTAAGAAGTTCCATAACCTAACACAGACTCGTTCAACATCTCAAATCATATTAAACAATCCTGAAACTATGAATAGCACCACGAATCAAATTTATGAATTTCCAAATCTTCCGACTTCTAAAGCTCGTGACGAAACCTATCAAACCGACCCAAAATGATGCCAAAATTTGCAGACATGTCCCAAATGACATAACAGAACTATTCCAACTCCCGGAATTGCATTCCGACCCGATATCATAAAAATCAACTATTGGTCAAACTCCTTCATCTTCTAAACTTCAACTTTTTCCAGCTTTCGCCGAAATGCCTCAACTTACCCTACGAACCTCCAAACCCAAATCCGAATGCACGCCTAAGTCCAAAATCGCCGTATGAAGCTATTTAGATCAGCCAAAACTCATTCCGGAGCCGTTTACATAAAAGTCAGAATTCTTGTCAATTCTTACCGCTTAAACTTCCAAACATGAAATATTTCTTCCAATTTGACTCTTAATCATCCGGTAAATAAAATCGATCATGCATACAATTCAATACACATAATATGAAGCTGCTCAAGACTCTATGCCACTGAACGGAACTTAAATTCTCAAAACAACCGGCTGGGTCATTATATTAATTGGCAACTCCTCCAATTATGGTATTAGTGATTTGACGTCTAATATTTCCTTCATTTTCTCCCCCTACCACACCTATGCTTGAAAAATAATTAATATTTTAAAAAAAATTGTCACCTTGATGTCCTTTTTTTAATGTAATGTCACGACCCTAGTTCGCCTCCGTGAACTATCGTGACGGGACCTAATCTCTACAACTAGGTAAGCCTAACAAATTGCAGAAAAAGAAACAACAGAATAAAACTAGTCCAAAACTGCAAAAATAACATAATGAAGCATTTAAGATGACTCTCGGCATATACAATGCAAACTCTCAAACTGAAACTACATTTCTCAAAGCCTAGAATCTCATGAAATAACAAGCTATGGAATAACTACAATGTGTTCTAACTCCAGAGTGTCTAAACAACATAAAAAGTACAGAAAGGCTATAACTAAAAGAGAGAAAGTAGGTAGAGACTCCTCGGTATGTGGACGCGGAACATATACCTCAAAGTCTCTAGAGATTGCCTTGTCTCTCTAGCGATATGGCTGAGTCGATGTACCAGGATCTACACACGGAAAATATGTACAGGAAAGGGCATGAGTACACAACAGCAGTACCAGTAAGTGCCAAGCCTAACCTCGATCGGGTAGTGCTGAGCAAGGTCAGGGACCTACCAATTATCAATATATAGTAAAATATTGTAAGGTGCAAAAGTATAATCAAAACAATATCAGTAAATTAGAATAAAACACAAACAATACATACTCAGTACACAAAAATATTGATAGGGGATCTTCCGGGATCCCATCCCGTAGTCCCAAACGTAAATACTCGGGGATCTCTCAGTATCCTCAATATATGTGCTGGGGATCTCTTGGTATCTTGAAGATCTCTTAGTATCCTTAATATATGTGCTGGGGATCTCTCGGTATCTCGAGGATCTCTTAGTATCTCAAAATATTTGCTGGGGATCTCTCGGTACCCCGAGGATCTCTTAGTATCCTCAATATATGTACTGGGGATCTCTCGATATCCCGCACTACAGTCCAAATTAATATATGTGCAGGGGATCTTCCGGAATACTCATGTGTAGTCCCAAATAAAAACACAACAATTTCAAGGAAAGAATCCACAATTTCATTCAAGTCCGTACCAAGAAAACATAGACGTCTATTGTAACATCCTACACAAGATTCACGTAAACAGTTTAAGCAGATAGGACAGTTAATTCACGAAATCATGATTCCCTATACTACACAATAGGCTTAAAGTACAATGTTCAAGAATAAAGAAAAAACAAAGTTAATTTACTTAATGAAAACGGGTTTCCAACAATTAGCACGTGTACGCACTTGTCATTTCACGTACACGGCATTTCTAATAACAACAATACCAAATCATAGGGGGAATGTCCCCCACACAAGATTAGATAAGCCACTTACCTCGAACCCGCTCAATCAACTAAATACCACGTTGTTTTCACGAGTATCCAACTCTGAATGGCCCAAATCTATTCGAAATAATTGCATAATGTAAATATAATTTCAAGTAACTAATTCAACTAATTAAATCAAATCTAATACTCGAAATTAGGAAACTCGCCGAAAAAATCCCCCAGGCCCATGTCTCGGAATCAGGTAAAATTTATAAATTCGAAATTTTCACACTCTCACGAGTTCATATATACAGAAGTCACTCCAATCCGACATCAAAATCTTGATCAAAAATCCAAAATTAGGCCTAAGAACTTTTCCCAATTTTCTCCAAACTTTCACCCCAAATTCGAATTTAAAGGATGAATTTAAGCATAGATTCGTGGAAATTAATCAAAACTGAGTAAGAATTACTTACCCAAAACACCGAGGGGAAAATCTCTCTCAAAATCGCCAATCCCGAGCTCCCAAATCAATTTTCCAAGTTTTGTGACTAAACCCTCGTTCTGACCCTTTTTTTGAACAGTGGAACTGCATCTGAGGCTTTGGGACCGCACCTACGGTCCCGTTTCTGCGGAACTCAAGTCGCATCTGCTACATTTCCTTAAGACCCAACTTCCGCACCTGCGACTCACTTACCGCACCTGCAGTCTCGCAGGTGCGTTCTCCTTCTCGCACTTGTGATTTCAGGAGCCTGGCCAAATCCCGTTTCTGCAGTCACCCAGCTGCTTCTGCAATGCCACACCCGTGGTCCCATTCATGCAGGTGTAGTTATGTTAGGTTCAACAAACATAAAAGTTTTCCTAAGTCCAATTCAACTTCTGTTAAGCACCCAAAACTCACCCGAGGACCCCCGGGACCTCAACTAATCCTTAAACATCATACAAACTTATTCCTGTCACGACCCAAATTGATGGGCCACGACGAGCACCCGATACCTTACTCAACTGAGTACCAACGTAACATATTTTTCTTATTACATTATCATATACATATGACATGCGGCCTTAATAGTCCAACATGATTATTTACAAACTCAAGACATCGGCCGACAAGGGCATATAACCTTTCACGTACAAGACATATGTCTACAAGCCTCTAAGAGTACATAAGTGTAACAAAGGTCAGGACAGAGTCCTGCCAAACCAAACAATAGACATCTAAATCATACTAACCAAATACGCAACTCCGAAGCAAATAGAGCGCACCAACATCTTCCGCTGAACTGATAGCCTACTTGGAGGGCTCTCGACCTGTCTATCAGGACCTGCGGGCATGAAATGCAGTGTCCCTAGGCAAAAGGGATGTTAGTACGAATAATGTATCGAGTATGTAAGGAACATAAATAGATACATACAAGACATGAAAGAAATATAGAGTACATGACTCAACCTGTAAGTCTGAATAACCTTGTAAATCATAAATTACCTTTAGCGCCATGTATATGCGTATAAAAGTCATGTCGTGCATAGGTACATATTTTATAACATCATAGCTTCTGAGGGCATCCCATCATATCATAGAGGCCACTGTGAGCAAAATCATCATCATATACCAGCTGATCAGGTGGTGGTACGTATATAACGCCATAACCTTTCCCATATCCCATATACATATATATATACATACATATATACACGTACCACCGTTTGAATACATATATATATATATATATATATATATATATATATATATATATATATATATATATATATATATATATATATATATATATATATATATATA
>MU669583.1:4714-37412 GCA_026770625.1 Nicotiana glauca
ATTCATGAATTACACCTCAATTCAAGCTTTATGAACTTTGAACTTTCCAACTTCTATTTCCGATGTTTAAACCCATCAAAACACGTCTGATTGACCTCAAATTTTGCACGCAAATCATATTTGACATTATGGGCCTACTCCAACTTCCAGAATTTGATTCCGACCCCGATATCAAAAAGTCAACCCCCCGGTCAAACTCTCAAAACCTTCAACTTTCTATCTTTAGCCAAATGGCTTTAAAATGGTCTACGACCTCCGAATTCACTTTTGATCACGCCCGCAACTCCAGAATCACTATACAGAGCTATTCACAGTCTTGGAATTCTAAACGGACATTGATAACACCAAAATGCACTTCAAACCAAACTTATAAAATTTCTTCTGAAATACTAACTTCCACAATAGGCGCCAAAACGCTCCCGGGTTATCCAAAACCCGCAACGGGAATACTCCCAAGTCCGAAATCATCATACGAACCTGCTGGAACCTTCAGATCCCGATTTCGAGGTCGTTTACTCAAAATTCAATCCTAGTTTATTTTTTCAACTTTAAGCTTCCGAAATGAGAATTCTCTTTCCAAATCAACTCTGGACTTCTCGAAATTCAATTCCGACCACGCGTACAAGTCATAATACCTGAAATGAAGCTGTTCATGGCCTCCGACTGCTGAACGGAGTGCTAGTACCCAAAATGACCGGTCGGGTCGTTACAAGCCCAAAAATAATTGGCTAAGATTCAACATCCAACTCCAATAGGTTCTCAAAATTACTATTTAATTTTTAAAATAAATTGTTCAAGATTTTAAGTTAATATTTGAATCAGTAACTGTGACTCAAATATTAGTTCACAAAATCAAATCCATTTGGGTGGTGAAAACTAGATTTTTTATAAGCTTAAATATATGGGTTTAAAATCCGAATTTGATTTTGTGAGAAATTTAGAGTAGGTGCTATTTAGACTTGTTAGAAATAGTATAATGAGGTTGTATATAAAATTTGAAGTTATTTATTAGAGATTTGGACTGGTTTTGAACAAGAATTGCAACTTAAAATCGTGAAAGAAGTTTGTCTACAGACGATTGTATAAAGGTGTATAAGATGTGTTTATACATTCATATACACTATTATACAAGATTATACATAATTATACAAAAAAACTGACTTCGTCTTCTTCCTTGTGTCTTTTCTGAAAATTAACTCAAATCTTATTCAAATCTACTCCAAATCACTTCAAATTTAAATTGTGAACTCCTTTTGAGATTTTCAATCAATTGGAACAATACCCAATACAAACAACTAACAAACTCAAAAAATTCTATTTTCGAAAGCAAAGCTTTGAATGGCTTTCGATGGTGGACTTATACTCTTCAATTTTCTTACATTGCAACCAGGTGACACATGAAAAGATGTAGAAAATACATGTCTCCTTGAAGCATATGTAGAAGATGTGAGAAGAAGAGAGAGTGAAAGTAATGGTTGTGAGAGTACAGATTTAACTCCATAATTTTTAGAACCAATGGTTGTAAGAACGCATATTTTAAAATTGCTAGTGCTTTTAAAATATGTACAATATTAGCTAGGTCGGGTAAAACTTAAAAACATAGGCCATTTTGTGTTATGGTGTGAAGTCACGTGTATTTTCTTGTAATGCTTTCATTAGATATCTGACACAATCCGCTTAAAAAATTATTTACTAGCGGGTCTTTTGCAGTATAATATTAATAAAATTTATATCGGCATCTCTCCACTGGTCAAGTACAACAACAACAAACCGAGTGTAATCCTACAAGTGGAGTTTGGGGAGGGTAGTGTATATACAGACTTTACTCCCACCTTGAAGGTAGAGAGAATATTTCTGATAGACTCTCAGCTTACAAAAAGTAGTAAAAAACAGACATAGCACCGAGCAGTAACAATAACAAAATAGTAAGAAATTGAAAAGGACAAAGCATAAAAAATGACAAACACTAATACTCTCGACTACCTACTAGTTTTTTACCTTTCTCGGGCTCCACACCTTCTATCAAGAGTCATGTCCTCGATAAGCTGAAGTAACGTCATATCCTGCCTAATCACCTCACCTCAATACTTCTTTGACCTGCCTCTACCTCTTCTCATCCCCTCTAGTGCCAATCTCTCATACCTCCTCACTCCAGCATCTATGTTTCTCTTCTTCACATGCCCAAACAATCTAAGTCGAACTTCCCATATCTTGTCTTCCACCGGAGACACTCTCACTCTGATCTGGATCTCTTTATTCCTAATCTTATCCATCCCGGCACACATGCATCTCAACATCCTCATATCTACTACTCTCTTGATAGGCCAACACTCATCCCCATACAATTTAATATATTAAAAATGATAATTTAATAATACGAATGGACTCTCTCAAAAAATTAAAATATTTCAAAATTAAAAAATTTCATATACCAAGAGATGTTTGTTAGTACTTAAAATAAATATAAAATAATACTTTGAAATTGCCGATGGATTCTATTCGTAAAATGCAAATCTAGGTTGACAGTAGACTGGTTTTTTCCTAGGTAATCCGTCGTTAAGTTCCTCGTTAATAATGGTATATTTTTTTTATAGATAATACTTATTTTTAGTTGCACACCACCTGCCAAATAGAAGATTTAGTAGTTGCTCAAAAACAACAATCTAATCACTAAATACACTAATTCAATAACAATAGAACTTCAAAACAATCCAAACTTTAGAATTATCCAATTAAACATAAAAAAAATCCAACCAAACTTCAAAATCATCCAAAATAAGCTCATAATATTTAAAATTCAACATCCAACTAAAAAACATCAAATGAATCCAACCAAACTTCAAAATAATTCAAAACAAGCATATAATATTCAAATTCAATATCCAACAAAAACGACCATAGGCTCCTAAAATCCTCATAATTTTTATCTTTTCCATCCTCTCCATCACTAATCCCGGGACTTTAGGCTAGAGAACGAGACTGTCTGATTAAGCTTTTCACTTGAGTCTTGATTTATTCAATGTCTTTTCTAGAGTTGTATACTTGTGACTGAAGTGTGGTCCTAATCCGCTGTTCCTCCATCTTTTTTGCTTGTTCCTCAATGTAAACCTAGAAAGCTCTTGAAGTGTGCATCGTATATCCTCAAGTTTTTCATTTTTCATGCTGGCGAAAGTCTGTATACCTTGCAATTCAAATTGAAGGGAGATACAAGTTACACTCAAAGCAAAGGACGTAAGCTCTATCTATATACGGACCACCAACCACATTCAACCAAAAGGGGAGAGTTTCTTCCTATGATGGCATGATCGACTTGCCTTGCTCATTGGTCAGCTGAATCCTCATGAGCTCTTCCAGCGCTTGTTTATATTGATTTTACATTAAAAGTAAAAAAATTAGCATATAAACAAACAATATAAAAGAAATTCTAAGTTTTGAGCTTACATAGGTATCCGTAGTCCGGGATTCGACCCAAACTTCTTTTCTGCTCTTGGTTTTTATATGGGTCTTCTTCCATACTTCATCATGAGTCACTGGTCTCTTAAGAAAAACTTCCTTCAAATAAAATAAAAAGAGTTAATAAAATCAAGTTTTTAGAAAAAATCAAGTCCAAAATCCTCAAACCAATTTTCTCTTAGCAATTCCCATGGACACTGAACCAAAACTATGCAATAAGCCACATTTCTCAGAAATTCGAGCAGCCTCTGCTTGGCAACTCTTCTGTTTAAACTCCTTAAATTCCCTGTATTTAATAAGCTCCTTCTAGTAATCTTTGTCAACTCAGCCAGGCATCTAGTTTTTTTACCAAGCATCGGAGAATATGTCAAACAATTGATGACTGACCCTTTTTGCAAAATTACTTCTAATAAAATGATCCTCGACAAGGATCCATATATACTTTCTTTTTTTTGCAAACAAAATGTATAGTATTAGTTGACAAAAAAGTATTTACCTGTAAAATAGTGCAATTGGATTTGTTACGTGATTTACAAACAAGCGAACTGATTTGATCCAAAAGTGATAAATAGACTAGATTAAAAATAAGACTTAGCGTTAAAATCACAGAAAATAGCAGGACTAAATTCGGGAGCAATGCATTTGAGGACAGAAATAAGAGCAATGTAAGATAGAAAGTAGAGTTATATTATTTAGCTTGAGAATAGAATGTAGCATAAGTTTTGTCCTAGATTTTGTGTCTTAAAATGTTTGTTGAATCTACTATTTATAGCTATACCTAGGAAAATAAGATCCAAACATCAAGTCCCTCTTAAATAACAATAAAGAGGGTCATTGATGGATATGTAACGGCAGGCCATGAATGTAAATATTCTCTGTAACGACTTCCTATTTAATACCATGGAATATTCTTCATCGAATGCTATCCGATGGCAAGAATATGATTCTGTTCACATTGGTCATGTTCCCTGCGGGTCAGCCCGATTTCACCTGCAGCTATTGCTCCTCGTACCGATTATAAGGTAATTTATTCTCCACATGTCTTCGGTTCCACGTGTCGCCTTATCATTCATTCATTTGATATAAACTGTTTTTACCCTATACAGATAGTCCCCCTACTTTTTGGTGACACATCTTTATGTCATCGAAAAGTTGGTGAAGATTCCTTTCTTGGCAGGAAATCTTTCTAAAAGCTTCTGAACAGTCTCTTACACTTGATAGGATACACGTCTCCTCGCATTTAATACCCCAAACACGTGTTGCCCAACAATTTAGCAATATTTTTGCCAGTTCTTGAGGTAATCATGACCACAATTTTTGCCATCTATACGTTTACTTATACTCATCACTTACCTCTTTCACTTCAAAATTTTTATAAGCTCACTATCTCCTTTGCACTTAACCTTCTTCTGATTTTCTTCAAAACCTCAATCACCTTCTTACTATTATAGCTTCCTTTACTGAGTCTTTTGAGACCTCTAGTCTTCTCTTCAGTGGAGGCCTAAAGAGAAGCAAAGGTAAAAAGGTTGATGTCGATACTGATCCTCCCACGGTAAGCTCCATCATACCCAAATAATTGAGTACTGTTAATGACATCTAAGAGAAGTTCCCTTCTGCGAATCCTCGAACTTGGGTTGTTAGAAGGTATCCTTTATCTATTCACCCTTCCAATATTCCTACTGTGAAGGAGGATTGTAAATGCCTAGACCTAAACATCATTGTCCCTGACCTGGTGGAGCTGGTTACCTTCACCAAGAAAGGTTTTACATATGTCTATATGTACCCCTTCACTTTGGGCCCGTTTTCTTTGAGCGAGGGACTTGACCCTATGATCTTGGAGTTATTCCACCGGTACCAAGTCTTCTTGGCACAAGTAGGTCCTTCTGTGTGGTGAATAGTAGCTTGTCTGCATCGGTTGTGTACAGAGACGGGAAAAACCCTAAACTTGACACACATGATGAATCTCTACTCCCCCAAATTCTTCCGTGGGGAAGCAATAAATTTTAGTAAATGTGATCATCATGCCTTAATTACCAGCATGGATGACGATAATGACCATGGATGGATGGAGCGATTTGTCACTATTGGTACCAGGGATATCATCTCGGCCATAACTCCATCTCTTCCCAAATCATAGAGTCGTTCACGTAAGTTTGTAATCTATTCATCTCTTTCTACATAAAAAGATTGTTCCCTTTCATTGCTGACCCTTTTGTTTCCGTTATTTCAACTACTTGATAGACAACACCAAGGGTTGAAGGCCTGGATTAATGGGTTCAAAAGATTCTGGAAATTACTATGCCAGAAACCCGCGGTGGAAGGAGATGGTCCCCAAATACAGGTGGAAGACCAAGAACCATGATAAACTGAGTCCTTCTACCTTCCGCCTCCATCTGTACATAAGTAAACCTACTAACTATGTCCTTTTATTTGATTCAGGACTCTCATAGGGCTCTGTTACCTGCCCCAAAGTCGAGGTTTTGGCCAGTCTAGTAGAGGCTGTGAGATTGCTGCAAGATGCTCTTACTCAGAGAAGTGCCTTCAGGGTTGCTTCCAGTGGGGGTACTTCCTCTCGAAGTCCCCAGCCAAAGAACAAGTGACAAAAAAGGTGACACTCTTCCTTGGCTGGGAATAAAAATAAGAAAATCAAGAAGGCCACAACTGAGCAGATCGTGGCCGTAGTGGCCATTGAAGATGATGAGAAAGTTAGTGATGAAGTGGCTTTCCTTCAAAGGAGACAATGATCTTCATCAATTCAACTTGATTCTCAAATGGGAGAGATTTTAGGACTGACCGATGAAGAGGCCCAAGCGCTATTAGGCGAGATAGATCTACTAGATAATTCTAACTCCCGTTGTCTTGTCCCTGTTGCTATTCCGGGTCCAAGGAGTTTGGGACCCAGGCCTTTTCCTTTTTTGATTAATGAGCAACCGATAATCAACACTGCCTTTTGCATCTGCTTCTCAACCAACAACACCAACAACTTCATACCCCTCTACACCAGCTGTTCCTATACCACCAATATCCGCTGCATTTTCTCCGCCAGCCCCAGATGCCCAAGAGGAGGGTGCTTCTCCTCCCCTATCTCCAGACCACGAGAATTTGGGGCACAATTGCTCCCCCCTTTCCAGATCCCTAAGTAAAGAGGATTGTCAGTCTCTCGGTTTCAAAGGGGTGCCATATATTGTCCAGATCAATGGAGCTTGCCAACTACATGAAGCTGCTGGCTTCAGAGAAAGATAAAAAGAAGATACACTCTCTTTCTGGGAAGTGCATGTTGAATAACACCATGCACAATGCGGCAACGATATTGTACTTGTTCTCTTGTTGCTTGTTCTTTATTTATCTGTTATAATGGGTTTTTTGACGTTGATATACGTTTTTAGGCCAATTTCCTAGCATCCAAGGGTCTTCAAAGATTGATCCTTGATAAACAAAGACTTATGTCTGAACGGGATCAACTGTTGGTTGAAAGGAATCAACTCACTGTGAGCTTCCCATTAGTGGAGGCTAAGGCTGCTGCGGCCGAGCTTTAGGCCCGGTTGCAGCAGAGTGAGCAGGAAGTGATGGCCCACAGCCAAGACGCCACTCATATACATGCACTAATTCAAGATGCTAAGGCTAGGTGGGATGAGTTTCAAGATGTTGCTCTTGCTGCTAACGAGCGCGAGTTTGCCTCTATTGAGCGGTTAAATAACTTGGTGGCAGCCTTAAACTCTATAATCAAAGAGGCTGCTGGCATCGAGGAGAAGCAGGCTTGGATGGAAAGGAGGTTTAAGAAGATCATGTAGTAATATTGGGTTCACATATCTACAATCTTTGATCTCGATCTTACTTGGCACCACAAGATCCGAGCGAGAAAGTCTCCAGGCTGAGATGGACAAGCTTAATTCAAAACTCTAGTTCCAAAAATATTCTCTTATATTTTAAATGATGTACTCTATGTATTATATGAGGAGAAAACCTTGGAGGGGGCCAAGGCGGGCATCGTTGATATTGATGATGAAATCGCCAAGGCCTGAGCACTGGAGTTATCTGCTTTACAATGTCTCCTGGCTAAGATTGAAACAATTGACTCTTCAAATATCGATTCCGAGTATTGGGGAACTGAGAAGGAACTTGAAAAGAATGATGATGAAGGACCAGATCTCGTACCAACAGCAGATCAACCCACTTCTCCTGAAAGGGGGGTGTAGATGCCTCTCCTCTCCCGAGTTTCGGCAGTGATAATGTTTAGATTTTTCTTTTTTCCTTTTGTTGTTTTCCCTTTTTACTTTTATACTTATGTTTTTTGGCGTGTTGATAAATAAAGAAGACTTTTGTTTAGGTATTGCGCAAATTTTATTCTTTTTGCGAATTGGAAAATGCTTTAGGTGTACTTTCGTCCGATACATTTTTGTTCCGGGCATAATTTCTTCAGGAACCAACCCTTTACTATGAGGGTTTCATAAGAGAGGACCCTCTTGTGTTTACGGTGCTCTTGAAAAGGATGTCTCCTATTCTTTTCAGCTCAAGCAATTGAAGTTTTCTGTTAGGTTTTAAATGATAAAATTAACTCATCGTTTGGATAAGAAACAAGATAAAAATAAAATGAATTCATTTACTTCTGTCTTCAAAAGTACATAAGCATTCGTTTACTAAAAAAACTGCCAATACATGTGGCTAACTTGTTTCTACGAGGCTGGTCATGCAGTCCCAGGTCCTGATGAGACATTGTTGTTCTCGAGTGTCATTGTCCTGATTTTCATGGAAATCATGTTGCCGTATCCAATACTATTCCCCCCAGTGTTCGAATACGAAGTAGGCAAATAAGAACACCGGAGGTCTTGTTACGCTGTTTAAACACTTGTGAACGGTTAGATAGTTTTTGGTTCGATGGCAAGATTTATTTCCCATTAGGAACTTTCCATCGAGCCAAATAATATCTAACCATCCCCTAGTGGTTTATGATCTCAATGAATTTTCATTCAAAGGTCTTAAATTTGCTGATGACGTTCCTTTTCAGTATATTTTCCATTGTATATGTAGGATCCATAAGTAATAACACGTTTTGAGGTGAGTCACGTTCCAATTTCTAGGCAATTTGACTCCATCTTGATTATCCAGCTCATATGATCCTTTACCGGTGACCGCTGAAACCTAATAGGGGCCTTCCCATATCTAACCTAGCTTCCCAGCAGTTGATTTCTCGAGTGTACTAATTCATTTTCCTCAAACCAAGTCTCCTACTTTAAAGTAGCAGATATTGGCCCTTTGGTTATAGTATCTTTCCATCCTTTACTTCTGAGCCACTATCCTCAGATGTGCCAAGTCCCCGCGTCCATCGAGCAGTTCCACCTTTTCCAACAATGCCTCATTATTTGCTTCTTCATTTGTTTGTAAGAACCATAAGGTTGGTTCTCCTACTTCCACCGGGATCAAAGCTTCTGCGTCGTATACGAGTGAGAAATGTGTCTCTCCCGTACTTGATTTTGCTATCTTCCGCAACGCCCGTAGCACCTCGGTAACTCTTCAGGCCACTTGCCTTTAGTTGCTTCTAACCTCTTTTTGAGGTTTTGAACGATCACCTTATTAGTCGATTCTACCTGCCCATTAGCATTCGAATGGTACAGAGAGGATATATTCCTTTTGATTTTTAGGTCTTCAAGAAATTTTGTAACTTGGAGCCTATGAACTGTGGTCCGTTATCACAGGCAATCTCCTTCGGTATTTCAAACCGGCAAATTATGTTTTCCCATAGGAAGTCGACCACTTCGCACTCACTGATCTTTTGGTAAGGATCTGCTTCAACCCATTTAGTGAAGCAACCAATTAAAACTAAAAGGAATCTTACCTTTCCGGAACCTTGTGGTAGCAACCCAATTATATCCATCCCCCATTTTATGAATGGCCATGGGGATATTACCGAATGCAAGAGCTCCGCCGGTTAGTGTACCAATTTTTTATGGTGTTGACATTTGCCACATTTTTGAACGAACGCCTTTGCGTCCTGTTCCATCCGGGGCTAGTAGTATCCTGCCCTAATCAGCTTTAGCGCCAATGAGTCCGCACCAGAATAGTTTCCACAAATTCCTTCATGGAGCTCCCTCATCATGTAGTCTGCTTTCAAGGCTCACAAACATTGGGCCAATGGGTCTTGGAATGATCTCATATATAATTGTTCACCCAAAAGGCTGTAACGAGCTATTTTGATACGTAGTGCCCGGGACGCCTTCGAGTCTTTAGGCAACTTGCTATGCCGAAGATAAATATGAACTCATTACTCCATTCCCAGGCCAGGTTGGTTGCATTTACTTCGCAATATCCATCCACATCTAGTACCGAATCCATAAGTTGAACGATGGTACCAGATTCAGATCCTTTCGTTTCCTTGGACGACCCCAAATTGGCCAATGCATATGCTTCTACATTTTCTTCTCTCGGAATGTACGTGATCGACCACTCCCTGAATCGTGCAAGCAAAGTTTGAAATTTCACCACGTATTGTTGCATGCGTTCCTCCTTCACGTCAAAAATCTCGTACACTTGGTTTACTACCAGCTGGGAATCACATTTGAATTCTATGACCTCGGAGCTAGGTCCCCCGCCTAGTTCGAGTCCTAAAACCAAAGTCTCATACTCAGCTTCATTGTTAGTTAACAGAAAATTTTAATTGGCATGCATCAAGGTTTCCCCTGAGGCGTGATTAAGACCAGGGGCGGATGCAGTGTTGTGACTACAGGTTCAATTGAACCCATAACTTTCGATGCGGAGTAGAACCTTATATGTAAAAATTCACTAAACTTACAAAAAGTAAATATGAACCTATAACTTTAAAATATAATGGTTTTAATGCTAAAAACCTTAAAAAATTGAACCCATAGGGTTTAAATCCTGGATCTGCCTCTGATTAAGACCACCCTGAGCTCGGACCCTTTCATATTTGAAGCTCCATTCATGAACAAGGTCCAACCTCCTGATTTCTTTTCAGACACCAGTGCCACTTCTTTAGCACCCAAGGGTAATAAATCGGGACTGAAATCGACCACAAAGTCGGCCAAAACTTGTGATATGATCAGAGTCCTAGGATTGTATTCAATATCAAATATGCTAATTTCAACTACCCATTTGGCCAACCGACCTAATAATTCAGGCTTGTGAAGAATATTCAGTAAGGGAAAAGTCGTCACAACAACTATCGGGTGGCATTGTAAATAAGGCCTAAGCTTTTGAGAGGCGACTACGAGAGCAAAGGCTAGTTTTTTTAGGTGCGGATAACGAGTCTTCGCTCTTGACAAAATTTTGCTAACATAATAGACAGGAAAGTTTGTACCTTCATCCTCCCGAACTAGAATGACACTTATCGCTCCTCTGATACCGCTAAGTATATTACTAGTTGTTCACCTTCCCCTGATTTTAATAATAGTGGTAGGCTTGATAGATAACGTTTTAGGTCTTTCAAGGCCTGCTAACATTTCGAAGTCTATTTGAATTTTTTCTTCTTTTTCAATAGAGAAAAGAAGCGATGACATTTTTTCAAGGATCGAGAGATGAACCTGCTTAATGCGGCCAATCCTTTTGCTAGACTTTGTACTTATTTTACGCTTGTCAGCTGATCTAGGATGTCCTAGATGGATTTGATCTTATCGGTTCCTTCTTTGTGAAAACAAGAAACCCAAGAACTTACCGGAGCCAACCCCGAACACTTATTTTTCTGATTTGAGCTTCCTCAAGATATCGAAGGTTTCTTAGAGGTGCTTTAAATGATCACCTTCATTCAAATACTTGACCAACATGTCATCTATAACTTCAATAGTTTTACCTATTTGCTTCTCAAACATCTTATTCATGAGCCTCTGATAAGTGGCCCCGACATTTTTAAGCCCGAAGGTCATCACGTTATAATAATATGTGCCAAAGTTCATTGTGTACAAAGTTTTTTTATGATCCTCTGGGTTCATCTTAATTTGGTTTTACGCGGAATAGTCATCGAGAAAACTCATTAACTCATGCTCGGCCGTTGCATCAATCATTTGATCAATGTTTGCCAGTGAAAACGAGTCTTTAAAGCATGTCTTATTCAAGTATTCATAATCTACGCACATTCAAAACTTGTTATTCTTTTTCGAAACTACAACTACATTAGCTAACCATTAGGGATACTTTATCTCCCGGATTGAACCTATGTAAAGTAATCGAGTTACCTCTCCCTTAATAAACATGTTTCGGACCTATGCTATTGGGTGTTTCTTATGCCTTACTAGAGGGATGCTTGGGTCCGGGCTTATCTTATGCACGACCACCTCTAGTGGAATACTTTTCATATCCGAGTGCGACCATGCAAAACAATCAATTTTAGTTTTAAGGAAATTAATAAATCCTGACCTGAGCTCGGGATTGAGTCATGTTCCCAAGTGAAATTTTCTCTCCAAGAATTCCTCAAATAATGCTACTTGTTCGAGTTCTTCTGCTGTGGATTTGGTCGCATCTGTCTCTTTCGGTACCTGAAAATATCTTAGTACCTGGTGGGATTCGGACGACTCCTCAACCTTATTATCTTCACTTGACAAGGGAGCATGCATCAGTTCCTGTAATTTCTGATTTCTGAACTCCTTCCCTTTATTACTGGAAATTGACACTGCGTTCAATTCTCTAGTTGTTGGTTGATCTCCTCTTATCTGTTTGTTCCTCTCAGAGGTTGGGAATTTCAATAGTTGGTTATATATTGATGGTACGACCTTCATCGCATGCAACCATGGTCTACCAAAAATTATGTTGTAGCCCATATCACCGTCCACCACTTCAAATAAGGTGGTCTTCGTGACCCCTTCGGCGTTCGTGGGCAGTAGGATCTCTCCCCGGGTTGTTACACTCGCCAAGTTGAACCCGAAGATGAGCTTTGTTACCGGAATGCTACTTCTAGTTAATTTGGCTCGTTCCAGCACTCTCCATTAAATGATGTTGGCCGAGCTTCCTGGGTCAACAAAACACGTTTAATCTTGAAATCTAAAACATTAAGAGAGATTACCAGGGCGTCGTGATGTGGCAGAAGTCCGTTGGCATCTCCCTCCGTGAAGGTGATATCATCTTTAGCGACTTTCCAGAGTCTCTTGCTTTAGGTCACTGATACCTTTGCCTTATTGGCCGCCGAGAAGGTTACTTCCTTGATTTCATTCCCTCCGAAAATCATATTGATAGTTAATCGAGGAGGGTCGTCCCCTATCTTCGAGGGTTCTGCATTGTCCCAATTGCGGCCGTAATTGTTTTTGGCTCGGTAGCTCAAGAACTCCCCGAGATGGTCGTTCTTCAACATCATTTCCACCTTATCGCGTAGATGCCAGCAGTCCCCAGTTCTTAGGCCGTGAGTCCCATAATATTCACACCATAAGTTGGGATCTCTCTGGCTGGGATCTGATATGATTGGCTTCGAAAATCGTGCTTCTTTGATATTCCTTATCTCCAATACCAACTCCACTATGTTGATGTTGAAATTTAATCTGAGAACCTGGGAGAAGTGGAATCCCAAGCCCCTGGTATCTTTTTGTTTTTTGTAACAATCTGTTTTTTCGGCCACTATCAGTTCTTCTTTCGGGAGTGAACCTATTCGAGGGTCGGAACCCTTTATTGTCACATCCCTCGGCTCTCTTGCAAGGCAAGAAACAACCTTTATAAAATTTTCGGTCTGCATCAAAATCATCTTTGAACTTATCCCGATTCTTGTCTCAGTCCTGTCCCTTGGTTGATATCGGGAACTCGAGCTGATCATCTTCTATCCTTATCTTCGATTCGTAGCGATTATGGACATCTACCCTTGTGGTTTCTTGGAACTCGAGAAGGCTTTCCTTCAATGTTTGGGCAGCATCGGAGCTCTTCAGGTTCAAACTTTTAGTGAATGCCTTCGCTGCCCACTCGTCTAGTACGGCCGGTAGAAACATCCTCTCTTTCTTAAATCTAATAGCAAACTCCCACAACAACTTGGACTCACCCTGTGCGATCCTTAATATGTCTTCCTTCCTGGCCCCATCATGAGCCTTAGTGAATGAATCTGCAAGCATTTCAAAGGAGTTAATTGCTCGGGTAAAAGTGAATACCATGTCGAGGCACCCTTCGCGAGGGTTTCTCCAAACTTTTTCAACAGAACCAATTCGATCTCATGTTGAGCGAAATTGTTATCTTTCACAGCCATTGTGTAAGTCGTGATGTGCTCCTAAAGGTAAGAGGCCGCATCATATTTTGTTATATCCGGCATCTTGAACCTCTTCTGGATTAATGCCGGTGTTGCACTCGGTTTGAACGGTAACTGAGTGTATTTTTTTAGAATCTGGGCCCTTCAAAACTGGTGGTGCGCCCGGAATCTGATCCATTCGGGTGTGAAACTCTTTCGCATTCTGTTCCATCAGCTCATTCATCTCCCTCATGAATCTCATGTGTTTGGTTTTGAAGGGATCATTACTGTTGTTGTTACCGAACCCGCTGCTGGTTCCCCCAGCTCCATCAAAACCGATCTCTCCCCTCAGGGTATTGTTATCAACTCTTTGAGACATCTGATTTGCAAGAATGCTGGGTGGATCTAGGTTTCTTCTGTCTACATTTTTGGAAGTGCTCAACAATGCTTGCTTCAATTCCATTACCACTTGGTCCTGCCTTGAGAGATGACCCATGATGGCCTTTTGTTTCTCTCTCAAGATCATTATTGTTTGCACAACGTGATCATTTTTCGCGTCATCGAGAATTGGCTCACATACATGTCGGGGGAACTATCCTCCATGGACGGGGGTTGCCTCATCCCCAACATTTCGGGTGTCACTAATTAAATCCTAGTGTTGAGGTCTTCATTTCCCTCAACATTGTGTGCAATGTTGACATTGTTAGCTGTCATTTTCAATTTTTTTATAAGAAACAAAGAATCAAACAAGTCAGTAATAGACGCAAGGATCAACTTAATTATGCAGCTGTCTAAGCCCCATGGTGGGCGCCAAACTATTTGCTCATAAAACGATACGGTTGAATTTGTTATGTGGTTTATAGACAAGCAAACTGACTTGATAAAAAAATAATAAATAGACTAGATTAGAAATAAGATTTAGCGTTAAAATCACAGGAAATAGCAGGACTGACTCTGGAAGCAATGCCTTTGAGGACATAAATAAGAGCAATGTAAGATAGAAAGTAGAGTTATATTATTCAGCTTGAGAATAGAATGTAGCATAAGTTTTGCCCTATATTTCTTATCTTACAATGACTATTAAACTAGGGAAACAAGATCCTAAGATCAAACTCCTCTTAAATGACAATAGTACCATTGATGGATATGTAACGGCAGGCCATAAATACAATTATTCTTTGCAATGTCTTCTTATTTAATGCCAGGGAATATTCTTTATTGAATGCTATATGATGGAAAACATTTAATTTTGTTCACATTGATCATGTTCCCTTCGGGGTCAGCCAGATGTCGCCTGCAGTTATTGCTCCCGGTACCGGTTACTACGCAAATTATTCTCTACCTGGCTTCGGTTCCATGTGCCGGCCTATCATTCGGTCATGTGATACAAACCAATTTTACCCTATACAAAAAGTGCGATAAATATATAGTCTTCTGCAAATAAGGTATTCATGCCATAAACTCATCAAGAATCATTTGCTTTAGATGATATGGAATGTAACTCTAAGATGTGTAGACACCATTTTAAAGTGATTTAATGACATTTGAAATCGCATTTACAACCAGTCTAGAACGATAAAACCTACAAGACAACGATTACAATATTAAAGCTATTTATTCAATAATTAGAAGATAAAAGAATAATTAAAATATACAAAAAGATTAAGCTTACCCAGACTCTTAAGCAACTATATGATCCTTCAAAGGGACCAAGTAAGCTTAATTTTTATTATATTTTAAGTTTTTTTTTATCTTCTAATTATTGAATAAATAATTTTTAATTTGTTGTCTTGCAGGTTTTATCCTTCTAGACCGGCTGCAAATGCGATTTCAAATGCCATTTGGTCACTTTATGATGTGTCTATCTGCGGCAGTCGATTCTTAATGAGCTTATGGTACGTATACCATGTTTGTGGAGAATTATATATTATCACACTTTTATTTTTATCAACTAATTCTATTCATTTTATTTGCATAAAAAGTATACATATAGCCCTATAGAGGATCATGTTATTAGAAGCAATTTTGCGAAGAAGACCGGTCATCAACAATATTGTTATTGATACCCAATTTTTTCCTTGTATATTTTTAAAATGTGTATACATACTTTTAGAATATTGTGCATACAACTACAAACATGCATAAGTGTTTTATAATTTTTTCTACAAATTTTTAAAGGGCCTAAATCCATTTATTTATGCATTTTTAATTACATGAATGTTCAAAACTATCCCTCAAATTATTTTATGATGATTTAATCATCTAAATTCATCATTTATGTTCATATTAGTGTTCAAATACTTTAATTGTATTTTTTTATAATTACATTTGCATGTTTAAGACTATAATCGCATATTTTGCAAAAAATAGTCCCTACATATGCATAACTACATTATCTATACAGAAAATGACTTTCATATTTTTATTAATATTGAATAATTATTTTAGATCATATTCATGCTTGAAAATTATTTTTTATCATTTAATTAACTATTTTTAAATTATTTTATTTAGTAAAATAGTTATTTAAATAATAGCCCCTAATTTTACACCCAAAATCGGACCCTCCCCAATTCAATATAATTGACCCAAGCCCAATTCAAATGACCCTAACCCAATTAGAAATCTACCCGACCCAGGCCCCTTCTCATCTCTTATCATTTTAAACTCAAATGACCCCCCCTAACCTAGCCCATTTGTTACACTCCGCCGCCCTTCGCTCTTTAATCTTTCCAACTCTCTGTCAACTCGCCCCTAACCCTAATCTCCGTCATCGGCGAGAAGCTCACTTCCATGCTGTTTCTTTGCATTCTCCGACCACCACCGGTCTCCTATACTCTCTAGCTGCTTGATTTCATGAGTCCTTGAGAAGGTCTCATGGAAATCCAACCTATTCTGGCATGCAAGTTGTTTACCAGCCTGTCTCTGGCCACTTTCATTTTTGAGTATGGATTTCCTCTAGCTTCTAGTACGAATCCATGGGTTTTCGATCGATTCTCTTCATCTTTACCATTTTTCTGAAAACCCTAGTTTCACTACTGTTCGAATCTTCTCAGATCTTTGTATATCTGAAGTTATTCGAGTATCATTGGGTGTTTTCCTTTAAGAATCTCTTGGTTTAATTAATTGTTTCAGCTTCGGTTACTCTTTCTAAAATTAGGGTTCATACCAGACTTTTCTTCAAAGATTTTTCTAAACCTTTCAATGTTTAAACTAATGTTTTCTTTACATGTTTGATTAATTTTTTTGTATATGTTTAAAAGCTAGATGTTCCTGTTTGTGACACTGATTTCTTCAATTTTTTCTGTTATTGTGTTTATTTCTACGAACCAGTTGTATTGACTGACTCTACTTTTAGTCTTGAACAATTTTTCTATTAAAACTAATATTTTTTAGGATTTATATTGCTTAATTGATTTCTCTTAGGGATTTGAACCATTTTTTCCATTAAAATCAGTACTTCTCTATAATTTACCTATTTTCCTTGGTTGTGACTTTAATTAGTATTACTTGCCTAAATTAGACTATTAGTCTGATTTAGGGATTTAATTGACTCCTATATTGTATATGATTGATTTGTTTACCTAATTTGAATCTCAATATGAATCGTTAAGGGATTCCCCCTCCCCCCCCCCCCTTTTGAGGGGGTCTTTTCCGGATTATGTGGAAATTGATCAATTTAAGTCCCCAATTAACTGATTGATTTATTTTGATTACCTTATTTATGAACTATGATTTATTCTTTACCTTATTTGCCTACCTTACCGAATGCTATATAAACTCTCATTTTGACTCCTTTTAAAAACGAACACATGGAAGAACGAACAAAAGTTGAAAAAAACACACACACACAAAAGCTTTCTCTCATCTCTCTCTCTGATATTTGTGTTCATTGCTTGTCTAGCCGACTGAAAGCTAGGGCTAGGTTGTTGAATCCTACCTACTTTACCTTCGGTTTCTGCTCCCTTAACTCGTATGCTCTCACTATTTCCATTTGATTAAATCTATGTGCTTTCTTAAAATCAGCATGCCTTTCTTCTGAACTTGTATGTTTTCCTTATTCAGGTCTACTGCTATTTAATTCAACCATGTGCCCTGTTATCACCAATGCTCGCTTATCTCATTAGATCCTATGCCTCATAATTATCAACATGTTCATTAGAATCTATGCTTACTACTGTTCAATTTGACTTGTGTGTTTCCTTATAATTAGCATGCCTTTCTTTTAAGCAAACCTATGTGTTCACTACAATAAGCATGTTTACTTCTGTTCAACCTATATGTTACTGAAATAGCATGTATACTTCTGTTTGATTGAACCTATGTGTGTTGTTTTCAACCTGTTTACTCCTGTTTATCCAGACCTATGTGCTTCCTGTTTCAACAAGTCTGTATACTTGCTCATGTCTAAACTGGACCTATGTCTACTTCTCCACTAGTATGCTTTTAAATTGTTCACCTCCCACAATATGGCTCCCCAGCCCATTATCCCTCTGTATGTGACTGTGTGCACACCTAGTGATAGTTAATAAAGTAAGTTGAAACTCGAAATTACTCTGTTTCTGTATACTATTTGACTGCTGGGACCTTTGTTTGAGTTACAATGATGGAATGATCATGTTTGCCCCTTACAACCGGAGAATCCAAAACTATTTTCTTTTAAACTCCTATTCTTAGAACGCCTAGGGTCTCGCCATTCTAGTGTGAGCGTTGCTTAGGAGTCTATGAGACTCTATTGAACTTTGACACACTGGAGTTGACTTTCCAAACTTGCTCACAAAGGGTTACTTTGAAAGTTTTCTGGTGTGAGCACTGCCCGGGGTCTCTGAGGCCCTTGGGAACTTTAACACACCAGGATACCATTGGATGCACTATGAGGTTATAGCATTTTGGATTGTTTGAAGGCCTGGAATTTTCAGGTTCACTTTGGGCCTCTATTCAGGCTCCCTATAGCGTAATTTGTTCCTTCTATAATTCATATGGTCTTTAATAATATTTCTTGTAAACAGATATTGGGAAATTAGTAAAAAGGGAGGGATTCTTATATTAATTTTTTTTGCGAGGAAATTGAGTAGAAATCATGTCCTTAGGTTTATTATAACTATATGCTTGCGTTAGAGAGCATGTTCTTAGGATTACTTACTTGCACTAGATACCATGCCTATAAGTTATTGCAATGTCTGTTATTTGGATGCCATGCTTATAGGTTATCACAATCTTCGTTCATTTAGACACCATGCTTATAGGGTTTAAAAATAAATCCAGCATACTAGATAAGATACCTATAATTATGCTACGATACCATGTCTATGAATCAGTCTTACATTTTAGATACCATGCCTATAGGGTTAAAAAATCAATCTTCCATTTCAGACATCATGCCTGTAAGTTTGAAATCAGTCTATACTAACAAGGTTTAAATCGGGTTTCTGCATGTCGTAAGGTTTCAACTAATTGCTTCATTTAGATGTCATGCCTATAGGATTTTTTAAAACCAATTTTTGCATTTAGCTACCAGTCTAAAATCAGTCATTACACCTAGATAGCATGCCTATAGGATCCAAACTGCGTGCTTAAAATTGTTTACTCGTTTATTGCACTCCTAATTATTGACTGGATACCATGTTTATAGGACATCACTGTTATACGCCTAGGCAAGCCTGTAGCGCGACTAAAATCCTGTAAACTGTAAAACTATGCTTTTTGTTATTTGTGAACTACCCAGATTCAACTAGGGTTGTTCGTCGGTCGGTACGGTACAGTATTTAGACATTTCGGTTTGGTATTATCGGTATTCTATTTCTTAAAATCCTATACCAATACCGTACCTAATTCAATTCGGTATGGTTCGGTTTTTCTCCTTTCGGTTTCAGTTTATTCGGTTCGGTAACTTAGGTTTATTTGGTTTGAATACTAACTAATGCATAGAGCTATACACTCTAATATTCTTAATTAAAGTACTCAAAAATACAAAACTAAAAATGTTTGTTGACAAAAATTTTGTCCAAAACTAGCAAATATCGACCCAAATAGAATAAATTATACATAAAAGGATATTGATTATTAGAATATCTTGTTACTTGTTTAGAGTTAATTAATGAACTTTGAGAATAAAGTAAAGTAAAATTTTAGATTTATAATATTTATGTTATAATTGATAATATTTGTTTTGTGTAATATATTTCGGTATAGTATCGGCATTTCGGTATTTTATTTTAAAATACCAAATACCATACCTAATATCATTTTTTTTTTAAAACTTAAACCAAATACCATACCAACTACCAAAATACCGAATACCAAATACCAAAATTTTCGATTTCGGTACGGTAATTCGGTATATACCAAATTATGCCCAGCCCTAGATTCAACAGGTCTTAAAAATCAGTAGGCAAACTGATTAGGTATCTAGCACCTTGCTTTAATACGATTCTGCATACATTCTATTTGCTCACCTAGATAACCTGCTCTAGGACCTTTGGAAATGTCTGAAGTCTTGTTGTTTGAGACGTGCTGATGTTTGCTTATTTGTGGAGGTAAACCTGAGCCCCCTTAATTGTTCTTTACTTGACAGTCCTAATTGTTTTGATTGTCGCCTAATTTTTTCTCCTTTAAGTACCTTAGGAAAGTCTAGAACTGCCTAAATTAAAGTTCTAAATACCTCCAGGGCCACAAGGAAGGGACAGGTAATGCACGCATAGAGTTCATTCAACTAAAAGCGCTTTTATAACCACTAAGGGGAGGGTAATTGGGTAGAAAAAGAATATGATGACCTGTGCGCTAATGCCACATGTAACCCCTCTAGTTGAGGAAGGCTTACCGGGTATTGTACAGATGTGATCCTATAGGCTAAAAAACCTAGGACCCTTTTTACCCCTTATTTTAAATGTAATACCAATTTGTCTAATTTGCTTTATCTGTTTATAAGACTAATTCACATAATTTGAGTTCGGCTGGGACCTACCGTTGTGGACCGTGAGGGGTGCCTAACACCTTCCCCTCAAGGTTATTTTGAGCCCTTACCCGATCTTTGGTTATGCAAACCAGTTAAACCTGGGTCATATGCAAATAGGTGCCCTAACGCACCTTAAACCCGTTAGGTGGCGGCTTTTCTCTTTTAATCCTTCCTTTAAAAGAGTTGTCACGTGTCGAAACCCGGACTCCGCGAGGAAAAAGGGGGCACGACAGCATGGCGACTCTACTGGGGATATTTTTAGGATCTTACCATAACGAACTTGTTTTTATAAATTAGTCTTGAGCATGCTTATTTCTGTTAATACATGTGTACCCTTCCCCTTTCCCCTTTATTTGGATTCAATTGCTTATTTCTCAATCATTTATGATTTTCTTCATCTTCCTGAAACTGACTTGTTTCCTTGTTTTCCTTTTGTAATTGTCTTGCAATTGTTTAAATACCGCATTTATCATTTTTAAACGTGCAAATACTTGACAACATGTTGTTTATTGTTGCATAAATCATGCTCAACATCATATTCCACTCGTGTGTAATCAATCGTATAGCAACGCTTGATGAGTGTTTGCGCTCTTCCTATATATCACGCTTTAAATTCGGAAAGGCGTATTTGCGGTAAAACTAGTCGATTAGCAGTGCAATCGACGATTTCGTGCCTTTCCCCCTCAAGTTGTCCGCTTGAGGGTCCCGGTCTAGACCTCTATAGTAACCCCAATCTGATTAATTGTGCATGCATCATGGTCAAACCTAGCCAGGTTAATATGTTGTCCACATAATAACCCTTTAAGACAAGCCTCACCCAAAAGTCCATCGGGTTTTCTATAATCCCATCGGACTCAACCACGATTGTTTGCATTAATTTGGATAAATAAGTGCCGATGAGCTAATCATTGTTGTATAAGTAGACGAACCTGGAGGGGGAAAGGGCCTAACTATACTTGTTTTGCAGAAAATGAGGCATAAAGTCCCCAGGTTCGGCATGGTCGGTAGCATACCTTCACTATTGCTAGATTGGTGGAGAGATCTTCCCTCAAGTGACTAAAATCATATGAAATGAGTCTTAGGAAATTTTCCTTCTTTGTTGGATCTTCAACCAAACAAAATGTTGATCGAGGCTGCCACCATGTTCTGGGACAAAGAAAAGGTTGTGTTCCGCTTTGGAAACATAGAAATGATCCCTCTCTTGGAAGAAATAGGGGGATTTGCTGGGCTACCTTAGGATAGCCCTGGCTTGTTGGCACGCAAAAATCGTACCATTAAGGGATTTCAAGATGATCGGGTTAAAGAAGAATGATGCCTTAGAGTGCTTGAAAAATTCTTACATACCTTTCGACTTCTTCTATGAATGATACGGTCATAACAACTCTTACACTATTTTTTATGATGAATTCTCCATCACCTCCTTGGGTTGGATTCACCACAGGCTCTTTGTGTTCATTGTGTGTTTTTTGGGCATGCTAGTGTTCCCAATCCAAGGGGACAAAGTTCATACCAGGCTGGCCATGGTGGCCAAAACTCTGACGGACGGGATCGAGTGGCAGACATATACCATTGTCCTTATGATCATTACAGATATGTACCGGGCCTTGGAACGATGTCAGAAAAGGTTCAGATTCTTTGAGGGTTGCAGTTTGCTGCTAGAACATCTCCAAAAGGGTCAATACCATCAAGAATTTCCACAAAGGCCGTGGAATGATCACATAATATTTCATCATCTCAAGAGAATGAACCATATTCCTGACATGTTTGCTCAACCTAAGGATTCTGTAGGATGGGTGCAGTTTTTCAACAAGTTAACTGAGGACCAGGTCCAATGGATGTTCGAGTGCTTCCCTACCGACGAGTTCATCATCAAATCTAGGGATGTTCCCCACTTGGTATTGATTGGGTTAAGGGGCGTATACCCGTATGCTCCCCTAAGGGTTATGAGATAGGTAGGCAGGAGACAGGTCATACCGCGAGTCGCTAAAATGAGTCACTTCATAGCCGATTTTCAGGATGACACCATCCCATATAAAAATGAAGCACAACACATGTGGCACTTGAAGATTATCACGAAAAAGGATACCATCGAGCCAGATCGATATCATGCGGGTCATACATACTTTTACCCCTCAAGGTTGGATGATAACATAGCAGGGATCTTGAGCCAAGGGTTGGTCCAGGAAACAGGGTCATAGACAAAGTTGCCGAAGCACAGGTGAAATATAACAAATTGCGCAAAAGAATTCGCGAGTCTAAAGTTGAGCATATAGAGCAGCATAAGGCTGACATGGAAATGATCAATGAGTAGAAAGAGAGGGCTGTTAAATCCAGCAAAAGACTGGAATATTTGGAGTACATTCTGATGGAATTGGAAGGAAAAATGAGAAAGAGAGTCACCAATTGCCATAACGCTGAGGGAATTGATTGACAAGAGCATCCAGTCTGGAGAGGGTCCTTCTGGGACCAAATAGATTAGGTTTACTTGCTTTCTAAATGTAATAAGGCCAAGTGACATTAGTGGCATTATCTTATTGTCGTCTATTTTTACATTAATGAAATGAGGCAATTATTGGCACTAAATTTCTCCAAATCTATTTGTCGCTAGGCTTACCTCGGGCACAAAGGGGCTCCCAAATTAGGACACAAATTTATATTCCCCAATATGTGTTTAAATACTGCAAACTTTTCAGAATCATTACTGACTTGGCTACCTTTTGCTTTTCTTTCTTTCTTTTGATTATTCCCATTCCCCAAAGGTTGGTTCGTGCATACTGGTATCATCAGCTTATCACACAAGACCTAGGGGCCTTCCACCTTCTCCTCCTCCTAGTCCACCAAAGGGCAAAGAAAAAGCAAAAATGGAAGATTTGAATGACACCAGAAAGGAAAACAACACACGGGTTGAACATGCAGAAACTTCTGATGGTCGGGGTACTCATGCCCCAAATGATTGAGTTTCACGGCTCGATAAGAAACTACTGGAACTCCAGGGTGAGCTTGAGCATGCCCGGAATGTGGCAAACCTATCCTTCTCACTTAGCGTCCCAGACATCAGTCATCCAAACACTCAGAACCCCGCATCACCTCAAAACATAACCAACAAAACCCACCAAATCCTCCCGTACCTTATCGTTATACAGCTCCACCATAAAATCAAACTATCCCACCACAGTACCAGCCAAACACCTACCACGCTCCACAAAATACTCCGCCAGTCATTCCTGAACCCAGAATTCCACCAATGATCACCACTATACTCAAACTCCAGGTCACCAAAACAACCCTATATATGTGGAGACCCTACCTCACTCCACTCAACCCATCTCCTATGCACCGGAATCTATTGAGAAGGACATGCTCATTAAGAACCTGGCCGAGGAGATCAAGAAGTTGACCAGCCGAGTTCAAGGCATAGAAGGAGGCAAGGGGATAGAAGATCTGAACTATGAAGACCTATGCATACAGACGAATCTAGAACTGCTAGAGGGTTACAGACCTCCCAAGTTCAAGATGTTTGATGGTACAGGTGATCCCAGGGTTCATCTAAGGACCTATTGTGACAAGCTTTTCGGGGTCGGAAAAGATGAAAAGATCCGGATGAAGTTTTTTGTGAGGAGTCTTACAGGAGATGCCTTGTCCTGATACATCAGCCAGGATCCTAATAAACGGTCCAACTAGGTGAGTATGGCATTTGATTTCATGGACTGATTTTGGTTCAACACAGAGAATGCACCAGATGTCTTCTACATTCAGAACCTCTAGAAGAAGCCCACCGAGACTTTCCGCGAGTATGCTACTCGTTGGAGGTCAGAAGCGGCCAAAGTCAGGCCATCATTGGATGAGGAACAGCTGAACAAGTTCTTTTTCAAAGCACATAATCCACAACATTATGAAAGGTTGCTGGTTATTGAAAACCATAAGTTCTCTGATATTATCAAACTTGGTGAAAATATTGAAGAAGGCATCAAGAGCGGGATAGTAACAAACTTTGAGGCATTGCAGGCCACTAATAAAGCATTGTAGACAGGGGGTATATTTAAGAAGAAGGATGTGGGAGCAGTAATGGTCGCCCAAGGACCCAAAACTCCATTTGTATACCGAACCTCCCCACTTCCATATCAAGCAACTCCACCCATATATCAACCGTCACCTCCACTTACATATCAACCATCATCCCCCAGATATTCCCAACCAGCCACTGCCTATCACACCTATAATTCCCAACCATCTCATTTTCAGTCACCTCCAACTCGTCAAAACTATCCAAGACCGCGACCTAATTTTGATCGTAGATAACCCAAACAATACACTGCCATTATTGAACACATCGAACAGTTATATGAAAGGTTGAAGGCTGCTGGTTACGTCACTCCCATCCCTGTTGTGGCCACGAAGAACTCATCCCAATGGGTTAACCCAAATAAGACTTGTGCATACCATTCGGGCATACAAGGGCACACCATCGATGAGTGCCGCATATTAAAGTACAAAATCCAGGATTTGATTGACAACAAGATCATCCAGGCGAAGGAGGCTAGGCCTAATGTCCGCAATAACCCCCTCCCAGATCATGGGTGAAGGTGTCAATGTGATAGAAATGGATGAAGAATGGGATCCATAGGGATCAATCGGACTTATCAAAGAGGGTGACAACCCCAAGAAGCCCGTAGTCACACTTTATCCCATTATAGTGCAGATAAAACCGCCAGTGGAGGTCGAGGTAACAACATCTATCCTATTTGAAGTTGAGGTAGCACCCCTGTAGTTGCACCTATTCCATTTGAGGTGAAAGTATCCACACCATTTACAGTGACAGTATCAATCACACCATCTTTTAACACCAAGGCTGTACCATGAGATTATGCGGCTGAATCTAGAAGAAAAGAAAAAACCAAAATGGGAGAATCTGGTGCTGCACAAGGGATGACTAGGACAGGAAGGGTCTATACGTCCGAGCATTTGGGAGAGCCCAGAAAACAGGCCTCTAACAGACCTCACATTATGGTAACATGTCCAGATGACCTTTGGAGGAATGCACAAGCAAGGGAGTATTTATCGATCATCTGAACAAGACTCCTACTCAGATATCTATCTTGTCACTATTGTAGAATTCAGATACACACAGGAATGCTCTGATGAAAGTATTGGACGAAGCATATGTGCCTAATAACATCACAAGCGGAGAAATGGCTAACATGGTGGTACAGGTACTGGAAAGTCACAAACTCACTTTCCACGATGATGAGTTGCCGCCTGAGGGTTTGAGCCATAATAAGGCACTGCATATCACAGTGCAATGCGAAGACTAATTCATTACCGAGGTCCTGGTCGATGGAGGATCCAGTCTCAATATTTGCCCATTGATAACACTGAAGAGGTTGGGCAAAGGCCTATACGAGATACGAGAAGGGACCATGAATGTGAAGGAATCTGATGGGTCTCAGAGAGCTACCATCGGGGAAATTAATCTCTATCTGCAGATGGGGCCTACGTGGTTTGATGTCTAGTTTCATGTGTTGGACATATCTGCATCCTACAATATGTTGTTGGGATGACCATGGATACACGCTGCTGGGGCTATGGCATCAACTTTGCATCGGGCAGTGAAAATTGAGTGGAACCATCAGGAGGTGATTATCCATGGAGATGGGAGAAACCCCATTTACACCCATCAAACTATTCCGATGTTCGAGAATAGGAGAAAGCTAGGTAGAGAAACTTATCATCATATCGAGTGGGTCAATGCAATTGACAAAGATCAGTGGTGGAATAGCAAGATAGAAAGCATGATGAACTGGAGAGGGTATGATCCTGGCAAAGGTCTCGGCAAAAATCTTCAGTGCATTTCCAAGCCAATACAGCCGAAGCGTCATGGCACTACTTTTGGCCCGGGATACCGATACACTTGGTAAGAGTACAGAAACTAGTTGCCACTATGGAATGGTACGTACTATCCATTGGAGCAACCTATACCGCACTTGAGTCAGACCTTCCAACATGCCGACATCATATGGGGATCAGAGGAGGAAGAAGCACTAGCAGCCTTAAGGAACTTGTTCTTGGAGGATAAGGACATGGACTGTTGTGTAATTGTTGAGGAGGAGGCGGAGGAAGGCCCTACCATCCGGGATGTGGAAAAAGGATCATTCCTCAAGATTTGGACTATCTGACTAGCCAGGGCCCAACGAGTCCCGGGGTAGCAAGGTTGAACAATATTGTTTTGTTTATTTTCTGAGAAAAATGATTTCCCTTTTTAGAATTTTGTTTTAAATAATATTTCTAATGTTCCGAAAACGTTGTTTAAATTATTTAAAATCGCTATTATGCTTCAATGAATCAATATTTATTATTACTATCTTTCTCTCATATCTTTATCTATACAGCATTACCATTTCCTATCTCAATGAACCAACAACTGTGACATGTAATGAGACGACACAACAAAAGGATAGTGATTTAAAAGAAGAAAATGTCATACCTGAGGAAATTATCAGAGAAGTAGAAGACTTTGAGAACAAGCCTAAGTCTAATCTGGACGAAACAGAAATAATCAACTTAGGAGATTATGAAAACTGTCAAGGAAACTCGCATCAGCATCCACTTGTCGCCATCAGAAAAAGAAGAGTACATACAGTTCTTGAAAGGGTATGAGGCCATTTTTGCATGGTCATACGATTATATGACCGGGTTAAGTACATCTATTATGGCTCACAAGTTGCCCACAAACCAACGTGTCCACCTGTGAAGCAGAAACTCAGGAAATTCAAGCCTGGCATGGGTTTGAAAATCAAGGAGGAGGTTACTAAGCAAATCAAGGCCAAGGTCCTCAGGGTGGTTGAATACCCAACTTGGCTATCCAACATCGTGCCAGTTCCAAAGAAGGATGGGAAGGTCAGGGTCTGTGTTGATTATCGGGATCTCAACAGGGCCAGCCAAAGGATGATTTCCCACTTCCAAACATACACATTTTAATCGACAATTGTGCTAAGCATGAACTCCAGTCATTTGTGGATTGTTTTGCCGGTTACCATTAGATCTAGATGGACGAAGAGGACGCTGAGAAAATAGATTTCATTACACCATGGGGAGTATATAGTTATAAGATGATGCCATTCGTTCTAAAGAATGCTATGGCCATCTACATAAGGTCTATGACTACCATTTTTTTGAATTGATACATACGGAGATCGAGGTATATGTGGAAGACGCATCATCAAATCCAAGAAAGCCACAGATCATATGACCGATTTGAGGAAGTTTTTTGACAGACTACGGAAATACAACCTGAAACTAAACCCCGCAAAATGTGCATTCAGGGTTTCTGCTGAAAAATTACTTGGGTTCATTGTCAGCCGCCGAGGGATAGAATTGGATCTGTCAAAAGTCAAAGCCATCCAGGAGCTACCACCATCGAAGAGTAAGAAAGATATAATGAGTTTCCTAGGACGGCTAAACTATATCAGCCGATTCATAGCCCAGTCCACAGTTATATATGAGACAATTTTCAAGATGTTGAAGAAAGATGATGCAACTAGTTGGACCAAAAATTGTCAAAAGGCTTTCGACAAAATCAAGGAGTACTTATCAAAACCACCAGTCTTGGTCCCGCCAGATCTAGGTAGACCCTTTCTACTCCACCTTACAGTACTAGATGGAGCCTTCGGCTGCATTCTGGGGCAGCACGATGAGACAGGGAGAAAGGAACAAGCTATCTATTACTTGAGTAAGAAGTTCACTCCATATGAAGCGATGTACTCTCTATTGGAACGTACCTGCTGCGCTCTGACCTGGATAGCTCAGAAGCTAAGGCATTACTTCTGTGCCTACACAACATACATCATATCAAGGATGGAGCCCTTGAAATATATCTTTCAGAAATACATGCCCACTAGCAAGCTGGCTAAGTGGCAAATCCTGTTGAGCGAGTTCGACATTGTTTATGTGACTCAGAAAGCAGTCATGGGACATGCACTGGCAGATCATCTTGTTGAGAACCCTATGGAAGGAGAATACGAATCCCTAAAAATGTATTTTCCCGATGAAGAGGTGTTATTCATAGGAGAAGATATCTCTGAGTCCTACGATGATTGGAGAATGTTCTTTGATGGAGCGATAAATTTCAAGGGAGTCGGCATTGGAGTCGTCTTGTTATCAAAAACTGGCCAACATTATTCGATATCTGCTACACTCAGATTTTCCAACACCAACAACATGGCATAGTATGAAGTCTGCATACTAGGGCTCAACATGGCCATCGACATGAATATTCAGAAGTTGCTGGTAATCGGTGATTCGGATTTGCTTATACACTAGGTACAAGGAGAATGGGTCACCAAGAATTCCAAGATATTTCCATATCTGCACCATGTGTAGGAATTGAGAAAGAGGTTCACGAAGATAGAGTTTCGGCATGTTCCTAGGATTCAGAACGAGTTTGCCGATGCATTGGCCACTCTGTCATCTATGATACAGCATCCCGACAAGAACTTCATTTATCCTATTCCAGTAAGGATCCATAGCCAGCTTGTGCCCATATTGAAGAAGAAACAGATGGGAGGCCTTGTTTTTGCGATACCAAAGAATATTTGGCAAAAAGAGAATATCCGGAGCATGCAAATCATACTCAGAAATGTACGCTTCGGAGGTTGTCCAACAATTTCTTCCACAACGGAGGAACCTTGTACAAAAGAACTCCTTATTTGGGATTGCTAAGGTGTGTCGACGCAAAGAAGCTTCTAAGTTACTTGAGGGGATACATGCTGGGACCTACGGCCCGTATATGAACGACTTTGTCTTGGCCAAGAAGATACTTAGGGCCAGTTATTTCTGGATGACCATGGAGACAGATTACATCCAGTATCTTCGAAAATGCTACCAATGTCAAGTACATGTCGATATGATAATAGTACCGCCAAATAAGCTCAATGCAACAAGCTCACCTTGGCCAATCCCGCTTGGGGAATGGATGTCTTGGTCCAATCGAGCCCACCTCCTCAAATGGGCGTCGGTTCATCTTGGTAGCTATTGATTACTTCACCAAATGGGTTGAAGTAGCATCTTACAAGGCAGTAACTAAGAAGGTCGAAGCAGATTTTGTCCGCAACCAGATTGTTTGTCGGTTCGGAGTTCCATAATTAATCATCACTAACAATGCCTCCAATCTCAACAGTGATCTGATTTAGACCATGTGTGAGACTTTCAAAATCAAGCACAAGAATTCCACAGCCTATAGACCTCAGATGAATGGAGATGTAGAAGTGCTAACAAGAATATCAAGAAGATACTGAGAAAGATGGTAGAAGATCACAAACAATGGCACGAGAAGCTGCCATTTGCTTTATTGGGATACCGTACCACAGTCCGCACATTAACCTGGGCAACTCACTACTTACTGGTTTATGGTACTGAAGCTGTTATTCTTGCTGAAGTGGAGATCTCTTCTTTGACAATTATCCAAGAAGCTGAGCTCAGCGATGCAGAATAGATAAGGAGCCGTTATGAGTAGCTATCCCTCATAGATGAAAAAAGGATAAATACAGTGTGTCATGGGCAAATCTATCAGAACAGAATGTCCAAAGCCTTTAACAAAAGAGTCAAGCAGAGACAGTTCACACCGGGGCAGCTGGTGTTGAAGAAGATCTTTTCGCATCAGGATGAAGCCAAAAGGAAATTCTTTCCCAACTGGAAAGGCCCTTACATGGTTCATAGAGTATTGACAGGAGAAGCCCTCATACTTGCAGAAATAGACGGAGAAGTCTTGCCAAAATCGATCAACTCAGATGCAGTCAAATGATAATATGTGTAAATATTTATGTTTTCACAAAATAATATAAATTGAACTATGCTCGACCTGATTCCCGTTTAAGAGGGGATACTTAGGTAGCCCTATGGGTTCGGTCACGATTCAGTAAAAATCCTATTTTTCCCCACAATCAGAAATTGGGGCAGAATTTTGAGGAGGACCCTCAAAATTCCGAAGCAATTTCAGCTGATCGCAGCATGTGTAGCAGTCAAACGTGTCCATCTAACTGGGGAAGAATTATGAGAAGGACCCTCAAAATTTTGTAGCAGGAGAGGTTGCAATGTCTTGGATCATGTCACAGTCACTGGTTCATCTAACCAATTTCTAAAATAATATATTTTATTACGTCTTTGAAAACTACGCATGATTTCTTATAAAATGACTCTGTTAGCTAGCGCTACCCCCAATGATTTGAACAGGACCTTTGGACAAAGCAAAATAAGCCAAGCAAGCCGACGGAGGCACGAACCAATCTCCCCCTTTACAGAACTCACGATTTTTCTTTGGATGCTGGAGCAAAGAATATACATGCCTCCAAGTCACAATCTTCATAACAACCGCGATACTGAAATCTATTACCAGCTAAGAAAACTTTGCTATCACCTGCTATTTATTCTATTTTTGCATGAGACTAAGCCCTGTCCTAAACCCTGCATGAGGCTAAGGCCTGCCTCCATATCTCTCTGCCTTCCATTTTCATGGGACTAAGCCCTATCCCGAATCTTGCATGAGACTAAGCTTTGTCTCCATCTGCATGAGGCTAAGCCCTGCCTCCATTTACATAAGGCTAAGCACTGCCTTCCATTTGCATGGGACTAAGCCCTGACCCGAATCTTGCATGAGACAAAGATCTGTCTCTATCTGCATAAGGCTAAGCCCTGCCTCCATATCTGCATAACGCTAAGCTCTACCTTCCATTTGCATGGAACTAAGCCCTATCCTGAATACTGCATGAGGCTAAGCCCTGCCTCCATATCTATATAAGTCTAAGCTCTACCGTCCATCTGCATGGGACTAAGCCCTGTCGCAAATCCTACATGAGGCTAAGCTCTGCCTCCTATTTGCATTAGGACAATCATCGCCTTTATTTGCCAAGACTAAGCACTGTCTCTCCAGCACTATCTATTTGCTCTTCTTTCGGGCTAAGCTCTGCCCTCAACCTCACAAGACTAAGCCTTGTATTGTTTATTTTAGCATCATATTGTTGCATCTCATGGGCTAAAGTATCGCCAACTTGTCCAAAGGCGTTATTGTCTAAAGGCATCATCTTCATAGACAGAAGACACTACGCCATGGCCCGAGGATCTCTCAAATTTGCATATCATTATTCAAAGGCGTCATGGTTCGGAGGCACCATTTTCATGGCCCAAGAACATCATTTCATGGCCTGCGAATCCCCCACCGAACAATTCATGGCCCAGGACATCATGGTCTAAGGACGTCATCCTCAACCGTCCAAAGACAATCTTTCATGGTCTAAAGGGAATTTGCATCATCTATATACTTGCATGCATTGTGTTTCATGTTTTGCAGGTAATCCAGGAGGTAACTGTTCTTCGAACATGAGTAGCCTTCGCTCCAATTTTCGCTCATACCATTTTCACTTTGCCATTATAACCGATTCCCATCAATTACCCATCTTACTCTGTAATATCCGACTATCTGCCCTATAATACATCTGTTACACTCCAGACTAACAACCATAACTCCATCCGACATTAAATGATAATAGGTGAATTTGACTATAATCACGCCTTAAATAATCACCTTCTTATGTTGTTTTGATGATAAATATGATATTGTAGGTGATAAATGGCTAAGGAAGGCTAAGGAGCAGTTTGGGAGTCAAAAATTGGAGAAAAGAGGCCAAATATGCAAATTCCCATTGAAGTCACATCACACCAGCCCTTAGGATTAAGAGGGACTGTTTGGCCGCGGTTCTACCGCGACTGCGGCAGAACCGCGGTGGAAGGCTGCTGCAGAATCTCAGAGAATCAGAGAGGTTGATTGGCCGCGGTTCTACCGCGACCGCGGCAGAACCGCGGCAGGCAACGAAAATTTCAGGGGTCAAAGTGTAAAAATAGGATTTTTTAGACCTAAACCCTACTTAAAACATTAAACTTCGCCCAAAGGAGGCATGTATTGATTTTTAGAGTACTTTTGCATGGGAAACTATTGTGAGAGATTTTTTCAAACATCTTTCTTCTTTTCTTTTGATTTTTATGATGAATTCTATTCTAGTTTATTTTCCCATAGCCATGAGTAGCTAAATCCCTTGTCTAAGGTTTTGATGGAACCTATTGGGTGATGAACTTCTTGTTTATGTGAATACAAATTGCTA